>JAAAKL020009302.1:0-15206 GCA_010016065.2 Carybdea cf. marsupialis auct. non (Linnaeus, 1758)
GTTGAAGGATTGACAGTCCATGGCACTATTCTTCCATTTCTTGTTTATCAGAATATGGTCCAATTGAGCTCTTATACCGTTTGGATACGTGATTGTCCATTTCCTGGCACGCTTTTTCTGAAATTTGGTGGTAAGGCATATCAAATTATTTTCTTGCGTGAAATTTTGAAGGAAGGTCCCATTTCTGTTAGAGGCATTGTGGTATGTAAATTTATGTGCCTCACTTTTGCCAATCTGAGCATTCATATCTCCACCAATTATCAGAAGATTGTGTTTTGGCACTTGCCTGGTAAGAGATGATAGGGTGTCATAGAAGTCCGTTACGTCTTCTTCATTACTGCAATTTGTTGGGGAATAACAAGAAATTATAGATGTTGCTGGATTGCCGTTGAAGGAAGCAATTATGATTCTAGGTTCAATCTCCTCAATACTCGTAAGGGATTTGTAGGCTGATGGACTAAGCAGCATACCTACACCGCCAATAGAAGATCCAAGTGAGCTTTTCCAAGCTGAGGCAGAGATGAAGAACCACCCTTTACCAATGTTGTGGTATTTGAGTTTGGTGTCAGAATGAAAGAATCGATGTTCATGAATACAGATCACATCAATATCAAAGTCGATGGCAGATGCAAGAATCTCCGGAAGTTGATTGATAGTATTTAAGGTGCGGACATTGAAAGTTGAAATCTTTGTTGGCCTTTTGCAAATAAGAAACCTATTTTGATTATTTTTTGTTTGATTTTTTTATTTTGATTTTGATTTTGAACCTTGTCGCTGATTTTTCGAACACTGTGCCAAGGTCAGAACACCAGTAGAACGCGCCCCTTGGTGACCCGCGCGACGGGCGATGCGGTGTGTGTTTCTGGAATTTGTGATAGTCATATCTGTCTTTCTTTGGCTGATACGCATCCATGCTCGCTACTACTATGGATGGGTAATATTTGACCCATATCAATGGTATGGATGGCCGTTGGCTCACAGAGGAGCTCCTCCGCCCTTTGACAGGTATTGTTTTTAGTCCTGCAGGGTGTCCACACACCCTCCTCACCCGGCAAGACCGAGTGGGGGAGCCGGTTTAGTCGCCGGGTACCCGACCATGGTACAGGTAGTACTGGTTTACATGTTACCAGTAGCAGTTAAGAAACTGACCTGAAGGGTTGATAAGACTTGTAAAAATTCATACAATTATGAATTCTCCACTAATGATACTGAAACAGAGATGAGAAGTCAATTCATCTTTGCCTGTTTTATGTTATGTAATTTTCGTAGCAGTATAGTACCATATAGCAGATGACTTGATTCCAAGAAAATTAGTACAGAGTATAATTGCGGAAGGGAGGCTCAGAGAAAATTACGGAAATTTAGATTTATCGAGAAGAGAGCACATTCGTGTCGTGCTGTTCTACCAACTGAGCCAAGTTGAAGTCATCATGGTTTAAGGAATCGCAACTGGAAATTTCCCTGTTAACAGTTACTTCTTTGACCATTTTCTCTTTAGACACTATAAAAGAATTGATGTTGTGTCATAACAAGTATGAATAAGGAGGTAGCTGGCTTACACGTACGAACATGCGGAATATGCTTACCTTTCCAAGGCTAGAAAAAAGCGTGAAAAAGGGCAAACTACAGGTTGATCTAATTTGCTAATGTCTGACGTCGCGTTAAAAAATCAAATTTTTCCCGAGGCAGAACGGAGCAGAAAGTTAACGATGGAGCAGAAAGGAATGTTTCCTATCTTACCTGCCTGCATATAATATTTCTCCTGCATTTAAATATCGCCCAAAGAGTTCTAGATAGAGGGCCACTATCTGAGAAGTGACGGTGGAATTGCAATCTGTTTTGTTTTCTATGTTCATGTCGGGCTACACCATTTCAAACCTTTCCTCTTGTATGTTACTTAAACCAGCATCGAAATTTTAGATATCTGTCGTACAAGCCTAACATCAAAACATTGAAAAGTATACTCGCTATGACTCGAGAATTCGGTTTAGTAATGCAAAAAATAAATAAATAAGAGATGGAATAAGGAATGCACAAGTATCTTAGGCCTGGTAAGGAAGTGCAAGAGTAAGATAATAAATTTAAAGGTCTGTCAACCGTAAATAACTTTTGATATTCATCTTGACGTAATGGGATGGAAAGTACACTAGTTGCAGCCATTTTTAACATTGTCAATTTCATGGTAAAATATATGCAAAATCATCAGAAAATTTAAGAGCAGACTCACCTATAAATCAAATTTTCCTTTCGGCCGGTTAACCTGGTACCACGACATGCCAATTCCTTCCTTAGTTTGTAAAGACTCATTGTATCGTATCGTGTCGCGTCATGATGCTGGAGGAAAATAAACTTAGAGTAAGGTAGCAAAGCAACATTTAAACATGAAGTATACCGCCAATTTCCTAGGTAACGACAGAACCATTGTAAAAACCATCAACTCGAGAATATATCATCATTGCCGGTGCCCAGTCTCGTTTTACAGTTAATAGTTGCCCCTTCTTCACCTTCTTCTGCTTTAAGAATAGGCATAGCCTATTCGTAATTTCGTGGTTTATCGAATTAAAAGGTTTGCTTATGGTATAGAACACTAAAATTGCGCGAAACAGCAAAACCGTTCTTGTAATCAAAAGCAGTTTTTGTCTAGACTCCTCAGAGTACAAAATAGTCAGAATGGAACACAAACAGGAGGGAATAAAACAAATACCCACCTGTGTTTTGAAAGCGGTCAATCATAACTCTGACTGCCAGATTGGTGCTTTTTATCAATTAGTGCACGTAAGACCGAACGGTAAACCAAAAAGGCTTAATGAGAAGACACGTTCTCTGTTTAGGAAGAAACGATTTTCATGACTTTGTGTTAACTGATCGCTGAATAGATAAGGGAAATGTAGACCTAGCCTTACTCAGTGAATAGAAATAGGTCCTCTGCATACTTTTTGGGACAGTCTGGATTTCCATGTAAGCGCGGCTCTATGGCCGAGTTGCATTGCTTAGTAGTGGTGTTTGTTTTGAAACATGAGGTGACTGTTTTCTTGTGGGAGCTGATGCTTAGCGAATGCACCTTGATTCTGTCAAGTAACCTCAAACCCTTAATAATAGGAACCTGAACCGTTTTTGAGTCTAGAAATCCAGGGGAATCTTAGATCAGATCTCCGATAATGTATCAATCCTACGTTCAAATGATCTTAACCTTCAATAGTTTACTGGTTCCAGTGCAAGGATAACTATATACAAATTTCAAGGCTAGGTTTTATCCTTCTTTCAAAATGGGTTTAAACGAGGGCAGCTCGTTAAATCTCCTCCACTTATTAGGCTGAATTCATTTCACGTGCTTAATCAGACACCATTGAGGGCTTCATAAAGTATACTTCTTAAGGGTATTTCTATGGGGAAAGAAGCCTCTTTATGCGTGCTTAACACTTTTCCTTGTGTTCTTATCCCTCGTCGAGTATGGCACTAGGGGCTACAGGGACCTTGACACAAACCGGTGTGACTGCATTTCTTTCCTGTTGTTTCCATTGATCTCTAAAAAACTGGATCGAGCATCTTCTGTCTCACAGTGTGGTCAGTAGTTGGGATCCATTTCAGTCCCCATCAAACAAGCTTATAAACACTGTTACCTAATATGGCGTACCTTCCCTCGCTATTTTAACTAATGGGGGCCGGTACTCGTGACTACCCTTTTTTGCTGTCGGAAACAATGGCTCGATCATCGTAGCTCGATCCAGTCTATTTTAGAGATCAGTAGTTTTCTCTTACAATTTGGCAATTAAGTTACATGTTTATGCTTGTAGACTTGGTGATCAGATCCTAGTTTAAGTAATAGCTGGAATTTAATAGAATTTATTAGGTTTATAAAAAAAATATTATTGTATGATCTGCAGCCTGTACACATTGCTAAACTGTGAAGAAAATAGCATAATGCCAAAAAAGAAAGAAATAGAATGAATGGAAGAGATATTTATTAAACATTCTTCTTTTTACCTAGTTAGAATGAGTAACTTTGTATAAAACTTTTTATGATGCATTTTTCTTCTGAGTTATAAAACCCTATCAACACAGAAGACTCTTTTCTCATTCATTCAATTTTAACTTTTCATGCCTTATGCCTATGAAAGTCCTTTATAGTGGTGACCGATTCCAGATTTTGTCTTCTGCAACGTGATTGATATTAATATTTGAGAAATAAAGAAAAAATGTTTAGTTCTAATAAATTTATTGTAGTTATAAGTTAAAAATTGTTGTAACTACCAGTCTTCTAAATGTTCTCTGCTTAGGTTAAGGGGCAAATGACAGAAAATGATATTAAATGCAGATGTTTTTTTAATGCCCAACGACTTATCTGGATAAACGGCCATTACGTTTCTATAAAAAAATTTACTATATTGGGCTTAGCAACTGTGTTATCAGGCGTTTAAGGCAGTGATTACGTCAGAACGCTTTGACACCTTAAGTACGACTGGTTTATCATATTGTTGAATCTCACGATTTCTTCAGCTGTGAATGGGAAAATTGAAAGGGAATGTCTTCTTTTATCTGTTATTGCTTACTATTAATAACATAGCATCAGCTACTAACGAGTGTGAGAAAAAAAAGCAAGGAGATCTATAAGTTTCTATCTCTTGCATTAAGATGCTTCCTTGTCGTCTAAAGGTGAATTTTTAGTAATGATAAAAATTGACAAAAGTTACAGGCTCCTTCATGCGCTTACTTAATGGTGCTCATTAGTGCACAGACAGATTTTTTAACATGAAACTATGATATTTGGGCGTGGTCCATCGCAACCAAGTAGGAACTGGCAAGCAGTCGCTAGTTGTTGATCAATGCCAATTGAAGAAGGCGCTTCAAAGACATTCACAAGTTAAGGATCCACATGAATACTGAGGCTATAGCGACTTTTTTATCTTTTACCCCAATGTGTCCATGGTTTACGTCTCAGTGACGATGTCGTCTAGACAACGCTTTGACAACCAGCCTCATGGTCCTGCAGTTCAGCGTAACCACAACCTATTAAGACTTTGAGCTTTACTCGGCAAACTCTGAACAGTAAAAACAAAACAAAAACAGTCAAACCTATGTATCAGATGGCCATAGCACAACAAGCAAAGGAGTGAAACTTCCAAGAGGCTTTCTTTGGGATATAACCGCTCGTTAATAATTGAACGAATAGAATCAGTCAGGTTAAGATGCGATGTTAAGTTTGTGTGAATGAGGTTGTTACTCCCAATGAATCAATGAATGATAGCAATGTTGTCCTATTTACAAATCTGCACAATTACTTTAGTCACCTTCAATAAACACAATACATGACGTCATGTCCACCGGACTACTCCTTCCAAATTACAATAGAAGAATTCATACCTTTTTCTGGTAAAAGGAACGAGAAACAATCCTATTTTCCTGATGCACTAATCTATTGTTTTTAATTCATGTTTTTCTCAATTTCGCTGGTTTAATGGCCGGCAACCATTCTATTCAGATTCGTTACACGGGGTTATTAGTACTCACTGTTTTCTCTCTAGACATAACATTTGTTTCGTGTGCTGTAGTAAGTAGAAATTGCAACTTTGCTGATGCAGAAATTACAAACGTGCCGATGTCAACGCATGGTCGTGTCTCTCTCATTTTTGATTTCCATTTTTACTGATAGATAATTTCATTAAAATTAATTATTCTTATGTAAGTGACAAAACCCGTTGAAGGCTCAATTGTCATTATCCTTAAAGCATAAAATTACGCGTTCACTATATTTAGCTTAATATGGTAGCATCAGGCCTTGTACTGTTTTATGGCCTCCCCACAGATCTATTCTTTAAATGGTTGTTTCCTTACAACATAAAATCGCCAAATGGCTTTCAGAACTTTTACAACCAGTGCTCAACCTGTATTAAGAACTCATTCACGTTTGCTTAATTGATACAATACCTAAAATTATGATCTCGGGATTTTTTTTTTGTGTTTTTACGACATCAGTAACTTGTTTAGAAATGTTCTTTTAGACGAGAAAATTCAGATATGTACTGAGGCATTGCATCGGGATGACCTTGTGCCTCCACCAATCTCTGAGGAGGTGTTGATTGAATAAATGGAGGTTGGGATTAGAAGTATCAACAAAAGCAAGGGGTAAGCATGAGTAGTCCCTTTTGTCCAGCGTTAGCTTCTATGAACTTCAACTTTTTCAATCCCCTTAAAAACCCACCATTAACTCACCGACATGTGAGTCTGAGTGTGAATTTCTAATAAAACTCAACAACTTACACCACGCATTAAATCAAAAAATCAAATCGTTCGACCGCAAGCGAGGGTGACCCGAAGGCTCCCTTTTCGTATGGCTTCTGCCCGAAGGCAGGAAGGGACGCCACTCCTCTTCCTTGTGTTTCCACAATTGAACCCCAGTATCAACTGGTTCCCATTTGCCGACCCCGGAAGGATAAACCGTTGGATTGGCGACCAGCTTACAAATTAATGTAACAGGTAAATTTTCAATTCCCCCTGAGTGGGATTTGAACGGAGAACCCTCTGCACTCAAAGCTGCAGACGGAACTACTGTACCAGCGCGCCTGGGGCATTAAATGACACCTTTTCAAGGGAGAAACGTCACTCCATTTCGTTCCTTGATGCTTTGGTGGAGATGGACGGCAATAAATTCGTGACCATTGTGAATTAAATCCCCACCTCTTCAGCACAATACAATTCTTGGACCTCTTGACGACCTAGAGCAGGTATAAGCGGGACGCATCAAAACCTCGGTACAGCGCGCACTCGCGACTTATTCAAAAGAGAAATGAAAACTAGAGATCGATTCGTTAAAGGAAACTTTTCTGTCTAGTGGTTATCCTTACGGTGTCGTCGACTCTGCCCTCAAGCAAAATTATCGCAGAATTCCAGCAAAAAACCTTTTGTAAATATGAAACGTTCCATGTATTAAAATTACAATGGCTAAGTAACATTTTAGTTAGATTTCAAATCCATATTAAAAATGCCATAGAACAGTGTTTTGGCGTTGTGACTCCACACTTAGATTATGCAAGTAAAAATGCGTTCCCAACTAACAGAGACCGTTTGTCTACCATAAATTGCAGAATTGTTTATTCGTTTTCGTGCCAGTGCGAGGCTGGCTACGTCACCTTCACAACTTTGAAGTTAGTTGACTGAGTTAAGTAGTTCCTTCCTGTATTTGCCAAGCATCAGCGCATACAAGGAAACAGTCAACAAGGATTCCAAAACCCAACATAGTACTAAGAAAAGTAACACCACTCCCTTGAAGGCTGAGACTGTGCCAGAATGTATATGGATGGCCGCTTCCTTTTAATATATGAAGCTAGGTCTGCTTTTTACTTGACCGTTGTGAAATCCGTCCACATCAAAGCAAAAAAGTTGCCTTGCAGACAGAAGAATTTGTCTGTTCATTGGGCCTTTTTGGCTTATTATTCAGTCCACTGGCACTGATCAGCGAAAATACCACCAATCTGACTGCCAGAGTTCTAATCTGCTACTTTAAAAAAGCAGCTGGGTATCAGTGTTATTTCTTCTCTCCCCCCCCCCCCATTCTGACGATTTTGTTCTCAGGGGAATGTCAGATCAATTCCATTTATTTCCATATTTATCTATCTATTTTTATTTTTAAATTGTTTTTTGTTCTTACTATTTTGTTGTTATCTCTGTAGAGGCACCATGTCAGCAGCCTGGAGGTTGTCAACAAATAAGGTAGAGGCGTCTATCCCCTGAATGATAAGAATTTTAAGATGTCAACTGGGGTATAAATTTCTTTTTCGGCGGGATTTATGCATCACTATATTGCTCCTGGCATGGATGTCCTGTACTGTTTTTGTTTCTTTTTTGTTGTCTATCTTTGGAGCGGATGCCGCCTTATTCCTCTTTGGAAACCTTCATAAAAAAGGTGTCTATATAAAAATACCCGTAATTGTGTCACCTTATTACCTTGTTTCTCAATATGAGTGTAATAGATAAAAGCAGTGATGCTGATAACAACGTAAATGGGACGATTCCTCAATTCCAATTCTGACAAGTTTGTATTCTGAGGAGTGGCAGACAAAAAGGCTTTTCAATACTAAAATGTTTTCGCGAGTTTACTTTAAGTGAATTAATTTCTTAAAAGATGAAAGATAAGTAAGACTAATGGAATTGAATTAATATATGGACAGGCTATTAATGAGATAAGTGGAGAACAACACAAGTATTAAGGTATTTGGGAAAGAAATATGGTAAAAGAGTGGTTCAGGAAAGAGTACCTATGGACAGCACGGCTTGTACTAGAATTGAGACTGCATGGCCACAATATAATTAATGCAATATACACATGGGCTGTGTTGCCTATGAGATATGGTGTGGGTAAACACATTCGGAGAAACGATAAACTCGAGGATATAGGTAAGGAAACTCGTTAACTGATGAAAATGAATGAGGAGCTACATCCAAGATGTGACCTAGTAAAAGTATATTTAAGACGGAAAAGAAACGAAGAGACCTCACCAATTGTAGAGATTGTGAACTGGTAGAGGAAAAAATATCTTGCTTGGTATGTAAAAGATAGTACTAGTAAACCGATGATCTAGATGAAGCAGAATGAATGGATCGAGAAACGAATACATGTACAATGTGCCGAAGGAAAGGAAAGTGTAGGATGGGGTAAGTGCTCGCAAATGGTTAAGAATAGGACATTTAAAAAGATATAAAGAAGAACTAACTACATTTAAGAAGTAACTAAATTGACTTCAATACAGAGAAAACAAATGACTTACCTCTTTGTCACATGTCCGAGGAAAATGGAAAAAATATTAATCATAATGTAGCTGAATGGATGACGCTTAGTCAAAAAGAGTACAAGAAAGGACATGATAATGTGGCAAAGTACTTACACTGACAACTATGTCCTAAACCTGTTTTGGAATGAGCAAATGTACGAATGTACGAATGAACGAATATTATTCTGAGGATGCTACATATCTAGCAATTGCTATATTTTTAAATAAGATTTTATGTGATATTTTAGGGGGTGGAGGAGGTCAGTCAGCTCAGTTGGGAAAGAGTTGTTGAAGCACGGAGCAGGCCGTCAATCTAACCATCTATGTAGAAACCTAGCATGAAAATGGATACCTGACATAAACTGTAAAAGGATAAAAACGGCCAGGAAAGGAACTTAGCAAGGTACCACGCCTCATTTTGTATTAGAACATCTACGTCTCACTCACATCCCATCCCTTATGCTCTGAAGTAGAGTATGTGGCTTTAAGGATCATTATCGCTATTGTTTCTGTCGGCAAATGCTTCTACAAAACGGTGTAGATTGGGAGAACAATTGGAAAGTTTTACGGAAATGTAACTGTTGTCAATCTCTCAGTAGAATTATAAGGTTGAAAAACTAGGGTGAGTGGATTGATCTTACATTTCGTTAAGGCCGATGTGCGTCAGAAGGGAAACCCTCTTTTAAAAAATGGCTTACCTTGTCTAAAGCTGCAAGGAATACAAGTATTCTTCTGATCATTTGCAGAAAGGAACACCTTGAAAGAAGCATCAGAATAATTGGAAAAAGATTTTGAACTTCCTTCATTATATAAACTTATTTACAAGTAATAAAAATGTATGGATTGAATTCAATTAAAAGAGGAATTTAATATAGGTCTTGTTGTCATAATTTAAATCTACAAATTAGTGTATACATTAGGAGTTGATTAAGTCTGTCCGGAAACGAATCTGTGCCAGAAATTTCACAAATCATGTTGCAAGTTTTGTCCTTTCAACTTTTTGTCCTTAATTATTTTTCAATTTCATTTATAACATTACATTTCAACCTTTGTCATCATTTCAAAACGCATTATACTATCAAAACATGGCATCAGATATAGGAAGGAAAGTTTTTGTGTTATGGGTGAGTACTTGCATGTTATGCAATAATTAACGCATTTTTGCAAAAAGACCTAGGAAAAACTATGTTTCGGATCTATCACTGGTAGATTACCTGTTACCTTTACTTGATGAGAAGACAAGACAGAGGATATTCATTTACACAGTAGTGGCATAGTGATGGGGTGTCAGACTCACTATCCGAGGGCCGTGAGTTCTAACCTACCCTGAGCGTACTTGCCATGATCCCGGAGGTTCTGTGCTCTGTCATCGGCTCTCGTGAAGTGGGAAACTATGTTTCGAAAGATAGGACAGAGATGGGACTGCAAGCATAAATAGCAAGCATAAATAGTATGAATAACCTGAATAGATTGTCATCCGAAGGGCTAAAGTAACTCCGTTTCTAGTAGTGGCTTCCGCCTTGAACAGGGTGAAATAAAAGTCGATGTGATCCATTCTTTCACTACCATTAATTTCGCTCCCAATTAAGTTGGGTGTCAGTTTACTTCGGTCTTAATAATTTCGGTCATATTTATTCCATTCCCAATTTACTTCGATCTCAATTCCATTCGATCTGAGTTTACTTCGCTCTCAATCATTTCGGTCTTATTGCAAATCAAACCTAAACAGCACCTTTTTTTCTGATAAGGTAATCAATACAATGACAAGGAAAAACGAACAACACGCCAAAACGGAAAATTAATTTTCGACAACGTTTCATCTATTTCTGACTTCTTCAGTTATATTGGAGGTATTTCTATTAAATATAAGCATTTCGAGTATCATATATTTGATGTACTGGCACGTTTTCGGTGCAGTAAAACTCTTTCCAACAAAGTACATGCTTTTCGTTTTAATAAATGCGGCTTTTAGAGTGCTAAGATAAAACCGAGAACGCAAATATGCTAATACCTATAGGACTCCTCCCTGTAGTTGCTTGCGAAACTCTATACTTTATCACTGGTATTGACAACGGCCACGATATGTTGCGCAAATCTGTACTGTGATCCCTGCAGTCGAAAGAATTATTGTGAAGAGGCTGCTTATGATAAATGACCGCAGAAATGATTGTCTTGCAACAATCACAATCATCGAAAAATGAAACGAATGATGAAATAATCTTTGATGGTAGATATTTATCATGTATTGAGTCGTAGTCTTTTTCGGGGCAACGTTTCGAGAGTTACTTCTTCCATCTTCAGGCTGTCTTCAGGCTAATCTTATTTATGTGTTTAAGGTAACCAATACCAATAACATTGTTTAATTTATTTATTTATTTTTTTATTTTTTTTATTTTTTATTTTTTTTATTTTTTTTTTAATTTTTTTTTTATTTATTGTTTTATTTTTTTATTTTTTCCCTGTAATTAATCCTTTATTTTGGCTTCGTAGTCGTGTTTAGACATTTGCAAGGTTGGTAAAACCGACATGGATATTTTCCAGTTTTCCAACATAATTTACTTTGTCCAAAAAGGCAATCGCCAACCTATGGCTTACTAATGACGGTGTTAGTATTACTAGAAAGTGATTTTATGGCCAAGAAATATTCCAAATGCTGATAAAAATCTCCATAGAAACTTGAAAAACTTAATGAGCTGCACCCTGATTATCATGTTACTTATAAGAATAGGTTTAAGAAGTCGTTACCCTTCCTTAATGCATTTGTTGAAAAAGATGAGTCCAAATCCATTAACAGAAAATATTCCTTCAACGGGAAAATGCCGACTTTGAGACTCTTAAGTCTTAAAACCCAAAAAGCTAATCTTATGCCTACTCTAGCTTAACGTTATCCTTTCATCTGCTTTTAAAAGAAACTTGATGGAGAATTAGCAACGGAACTAGAATAAATACTTTGCAGCATGACTCTGTTTAGAAAGTTCCAGTTGTCTGAATCTTTCGTTTCTGCAGCACTGAGCCGTCGGGCGTCTGGCAAAATGCTTAGTAAAACAAATCCTTTCCTCAACACAGTTTTTAAGTCGTGTGACTTGGTTAACTTTGAAAGTAAAGCATTTTTAGTCTTGATGAACCTATTATATCTAAACTAACCATTCTGCAGATACCATTCTTATTGTGGATTAAAGAACCGTTTAAACGGAGCAGTGGCTTCTTTCTGCCCATAGGTTTTTTTCCATGAAGGTGGTAATTTGTATTATAACAGTTGAAATAGTGACATACAAGTTGATAACCTGTTTTCAATATTTTATAGCTCATTTCTGAATTGTGCAACATGTCCGGGCCGTCATCAGCAACCATAGTGAAATGTAGACATGCGCTGCCAACTAACCAAGGATTTCTTTACGTATTAGAAAAGGTTTCTTCTCCATTTCAGCTTAACGTTCTGGAAGTTACACTTATCAAAATAAATAAGACTGATCTCCGTCAGAAAAATGAATTCGATTACAATTTACGCTTTTCTAAAGAAACATGAGTGACGGAAAACTTATTATTAATATCCGTGCTATGAATGAAAACAAAATGAATTGGAATCAAATTGAATTGGAATCAAAATGAATTGGGATCAAAATGAACTGGAATCAAAATGAATTGGGATCAAAATGAACTGGAATCAAAATGAATTGGGATCAAAATGAATTGGAATCACAATGAATAGGAATCAAAATGAACTGGAATTAAAATGAATTGGGATGAAAATAAATTGGAATCCAAATAAACAAGACCGAATTAACTGGGACGGAAATAAATTCAGGCGGCAGTGGATTGAAGCAGAAATGAATCATATTAGAACAACAAAATAAACCTGAAAGGATGGAGATCTGAAGTTTTGAATATGTGTAGTATTAAGGATACAATATGTTGTAAAGGCTGGAAGACACGTCCAGGTTAGTTCCCTACCAATAAGAAATGGGACATTGATGCAACCTTATCCGGAACCCTTAAATATTATAATCTTGAAACCCTATTACCCTATGACTTTATCAGCCTATAAACCTATAATCCTATAATCCTATAATACTATAATTCTATAATAATATAAGCCTATGGCCCTATTATCCTCTAATGCAACAACCCTATAAATCTATAACTCTAGAAAGCTAACTATATACAGAGTACCTGTTTCGTATAGATATACAACTTCTCACTTAACATGCGTCATTTCTGCTCATAGGGGGACAGGACGAAGTGAAGCACAAATTACTTTGGACGGGAATCTTGATGCCCATATTTTCGTTATCCCTGTCTCCATATGCTACTGCAAACATGATTTCATATTCTATCAATATCCGATGCAATTCTGCAGACTTACTAAGGAAATTCACAAGCGTATGGTCTCCTAAAATGACAAATGGTACATGCATATATGCTCACAAATTCTGACAACACAGCTGTTACAATTTCATACTTAGCAGACCAAAAGCAGGATTTCGGCTGTATGCAACGGACTTTGTTCTCGCGGCAACAACGGCTAAAGCAGTTATCTAAATAATATCTTACGAATAGTTTCTCATTCTTTATAACAAAACAAGAAATTGATAAATAATAGCGATTTATGAAGATATGCGCAGGCTTGATGGAATGAACTGCCAGCAAACGATATCCAAATAATCACATACCTCAACGTAAGGGCACAATAATTAAATTTGCTGTTCACGGAATGCTCTTTATGGAGTGTCATAAATTTCACATTTCATGTTACTATAAACCTACGTTATACTATTTTTTATCTATTGAATACAGGAAATTACGGAAGATTCTCGTTCTTGAAGAACGAAGGAAAGAACGATACTTGAAAAACAAAAGGATGCTCTAGTTGTAGAGGTATCGTCCAGTGCTAATTTCACTTTGGAAAAACTTCGCTTCAAGTTCCATTTTTAACATTATTCTAAAGAATCTGACTGTCTCTCTTACAACCGGTCGTTCTGCACTTGCTGAGATCGCTGGCAAATTTAGTCTTTCGCGACAGTTGACGACTCCTTTAAGATCCGAAAACGAAATCTCTGCATGAAGTTTTATTAGAGCATATTGAATTGAAATTAGTATAATCTTTCAGAAGATTAATCCGACATTAGTTATGCACTGTTTAATCCGCTAAATAACTTTTCCTTTCTTGGTAATAGTTTCCAGCTATGTCTGTTTGTCGTTCTTAGACTTCTATTTCAGATTTTTGTCTTAACCAAAACCATTTGGGTACGTGAAATAGTTGTATACCGTTTTGGTCATGTCTCCAAGACAGGACAGTAATATTTCCTTCCTTTGATTAACCTTAAGGAATTATTACTTATCCTTCAATGTGGGTAATTTTAAACAAATTAGGTCTTAGGGTCTGTTCATGTCATGGAAGCTGTCACATAATTTCACGACAATGCTGGGCTAGATGGATAGCCCGTTCTGCAAGAACGACTAAACCAGCTCCACTGTGGTACTCTTCCCCTTTCTACAGTTTCAAGCCTCGTAAAGATAGAAACTTTTTCTCTAACTTCATATCTTTGATCTTTATTTATCTGTCAAATGTGTAATAATGTCTACCTACATAGGATTTCCTGTCTACCTGTAAATCTAGAAGGCATGGAATTGTTTGCCTTATTGCAGATGAAATATGATCAATGTGAACACGTTTCTATGGTAATCAGATATTCATGGATGGTCTTGGACCAAACAGAGATGTTTCGAACTTTTACTGCTCCGTGGTACAGAATAAGAGTCCAATAGCAATGCTAAATGATCAAAGATCATACTTTCTCGTAGTTGACTATGTTACATAACAAAGTGGTAGTAGACGTAATTCTTTGGGCAGGTGATTGATGATATACCTAATTCATAACGGTCTCTAGACATTTTAATGAATTATATTACAAGGAGATATAGCATACTAGCAACAACAATACGACGTACAGCTGTTCATGACTAAATAGCCCAAACTACAGAGCGGAGTTACTGTATTACATCACAAAATCAGACATTCCTTACAACCCACAAAATGCACAATTCATATGCTGATGTAGGCCCTTGTCCCTTTTACAAAAACTTGAAAACGAATTCAATTATTTGGCAACAAAACTATCTAAAAATACTTCTCACCAATCTTGGCTCATAGTATTTATAAATGGATCTATAAGCAGTAAAGGATTACTGGTCATGAGACAAGAGTACAATCCAAACATGAGACAGTGATCAAAGAATGTAAATAGTACAGGCCATCTTCTAATGTTTAGGACACCAAATCTGAGATAAAAAAGGTTGGTAAAAACATAATGTTATTATACAAAAAAACTTTTATTGTAAAAAAAACCCACATAATGAAAAACACTGTATCAAATCCTCATAATTAAAATAATGCTGAGAAACATAATAAGTATTTGTGGCTTTGCCCTCTAAGTTTCAAAC
>JAAAKL020009303.1:0-15206 GCA_010016065.2 Carybdea cf. marsupialis auct. non (Linnaeus, 1758)
AGTAAAATTGTGTGTAAATAATTTGTGAGTAGACTTTGAGATTACGAGAATAGGAGTTAGAGGTAGGAAAGATTAAAAAGAATTAAACTAGTAGTTATCATTAAGCGTTTATCTATCGCGGCCTAAGCAAAATACAAAAGTACCACACAAGGACATCGCATTGCCAAGCACAGAACAAAGTATGATAAACGTGTCACGGATACTTAGGAAACTATGCTCAGAGACCCAGATCAACCATGTTTTATGTGAAACTATTGATTTATCCTCCACTTAAGGCAATGAAAATTATTTGTAAAAAAAACACACAAAAAGCTAGTCAAAATGTAAAAAATCCTTTCATAACATCAGAAAGTGTTGTGCTGTACTTTGTTTTCTCAGTGGCAGTGAAGATTGTATTAAAGAGATGTATCGATGGAGCTCAGACCTGGCCTGGGAATATTTTGAATGTATGCATCCAAGTTGTAACGGTCACTCTAAATAATGCAATCACAGTAGAAGGTCACAGGTTTTCTAGTATCAAAGCAATATTTAGCTAATGGTAATCCTTATGTAGGTATCCGTTCTTCAATGATAACACAAGCCATTGGTTTCCATATGTCAGATAGGATGGGTAACTTACAGTACAATAGGAGTGACATTCTCACTAAAATTTCGGCGACCATAACCACAATAAACCATTCTGTAATTCTGAGTAACAAACCGATATGCACAAGAAATTTTAGCCAAAAAGCAGTAGATGGCAATGCATCGAGTTATTCCAAGGAGAGACTATTTATTGGGAAAAATGCAATAAGGACATTTAAACAGTAAAAATAGTTGACATCCATTCTTCAAGATTCAATAGGATTTGCTGACATAAGAAATGGAATATCGGTAAAAGTCTCGGGGTGGTAAAAGTTTACAATACATTTTGAATATACGAAGTGGTCTCACATCAGATACAGGATTGGCCTTTGCCTTAACCACCAGAGCAAATAAATGTTGAAAAATATGTTCAGAAATTTACGCTGCTCTCACAGAATTTGACTACATTTCCATTGATAACCTTTTTTATGGATACATACAGTCTCATAGCATCTTGTGACTCCAAATAACCAAATATATTCTAAAGGATAGCTTAAAACAAGTACCTACAAACGATATGCTGTATAAGCGAGGAGGTGAGTCATTGTAGTTAATGGCGGACACGTGGAGGGACGGGTATCATTTGATAAGATATTCTTACATTTTAAACAACTTGGCATACATTTTGGTTAACTAATGCCGTGAACTAGAACCTCCTCGATAGGTAGAGAATCGACTCTGACTTGTCAGGCTGATTTGGTGGCAAAAGTGGAAATTGAAATCACTCAACACATAGGAAAGCAGAAACTGAAGGAAGTGCTTGGTAAGAAAGAGGAAATGGATAAGCTGAGACGAGTGTCTGCTATTCTCTAGCGTACTGGTCAATCAACAAACATTAAAAGAATTTGGACGAAATATGATGCCACAAAAATTTCTCCTGTTGTCAGTATAGACTTAGTGAGATCATTTTCTATGTCCCGTAACTTATTGAGAGGAAATCATCACCGCTTACTCCAAGAAAGCATCATGATGCTCGGTTATTGTTACTGCAGCTAAACTTGAACATAGTGATGTTAACCTTTAAATTATGTTTAAATAAAGAGTTATTTTGCGGTGAAAGTTTGATTATTGTAATATTTCATGCAAAAAAACGTCAATAGGCATTCAAGATTATCCACACTATTCCTAACATTAAAGCATAATTTTATCACATACATTCACCAGTTAGGAAAACAAACACATCCATATATTTCCTCTTATAAATTCATGAAATAGAAATCGTAAAATAGCATCTTAACAGACTAAGATGTTTATCCTTATTCTATCGGGCCCTTTATATTTTGCCTCTGAGATAGAGAGCTTTTGGGGCTTCGCAACCTTACCGCCCACGGTACTAAACTTTGGCAAACTAATAGTAGTATCCTTTGCTTTCAAAATAACGTGACAATTTGGATTTAGTTGTTAAAGCTTGTTAAAGTTGTTAACAGGAGAGAGTTCAAATTTATTTGCATGTAGAAATTACAAAATAACAACGAGATTATAGCATTTATAGAGTTAAATTGCGAGACGTTTTTGCATAGTTGGTCTATTGGCCATCAAAACTGCTCTTCGTAGTTTCGTGATTGTGTAAAGCCGCGCTAGTCTAGGCCGGGAAACTTGAGGCTAATGGACATAAGCACTCGAAGTTCTCTTTCCACGTGAAAACGGGTAGGTAATCTATCTCATCCGCTTTGAATCATTACCTTTACAAAGTAAAAAGTGAGACACAAAATCATGTAGGTTATGCTTGCAGCTTCAATTTAAGGTATAGAACATTAAAATCGGAAGAGAACTAGCTTAGTAATAGGCATAAATACAATCCTAAACATTTGTTACAAACTTATCGTCAAGGTTCTGGAGATAAATCGATGTTTACAAAATCCCGCATTGTGATTGGTCAATATCTATAAATTATTCTAGCATAGCCTCTCTTCCATCCAGTGGCGGTCAAAGCGACCATGGAAGTTCAAAGTAGCAATCGACCGATTAGAGTAAAAGCAATAACCTATAACCTAGCTTATCCTACAGATAATAGGTACAGATACAAGGAATGAATCTGATAATCCTAACTAGCAATAGCAGAATGGATTCCTACGCTTCCTACAGAAATTGAACGTTAGAACTAGTGACAAAACTTACCCAGAGTCGTCTCTTGAAACAGGAAATAGGAGCAACCCGGCTATCACTAGCAACTCTCCTGACACACGTTATTGTGGGCCTGCTTATATACGAAGTAAGGACAAAGGTAAGTTGACCTTTACACTAATTTGTATACAGAAGAGACATGTGAGGGAAACTCGTGATTACCATGGCCATGCTTCTGGCACGATACTATTTGTCATTTCTTCCTGTTGTTTTGGCCATGACACAACTATCATATGAGCAGTCTCACTTCCTATGACGAGCATCATATGATGCAAGCCTCTCTCAAGTGAGAAACTGCGTTCCTACAGCCTAGTTCAAGGTTAAGCCTTTTGCTCTTTAAATATTATTGACTACACTATAAACAGTCCATTCTTACTGAGTATTTTACTGTTTCTCTACCAAACTCATTAAAGCCTGGTTCATATGTAACAGTTCATATGTACTTAGTCTATATATGACAGGGTCATAATTGGTCATATTTTTTTAAGACAACCAATATTTAGGAGAAAATTTCAAGCAGAAATTTTATATTTAATACCACTATTTTGTGACACACATGTCACGTCAGAAGGTATTAAGTCTCCAACCATTACTGTTGGGAACGAGTAAGAACAAAGTATATTGGCAGTGGAATAGAGTAAAAAGAGAATAAAATTACCACTACTCAACTAATGTCTACTAAATTTTAACACAAAACAAAAATTCTGGAGCTCAGGTACAAACTTGAGACTGAGAATATGCAGTAAAGACTACGTGACAACTGGCAAGGACAGTGTGTCGCTCAACAATGTATATGGTCAATATTCTGATGCTTATCGGCTCAGTTGTTGCCATTGATGGTAGATATTTGTCATGTCTTGAGTCTTAGTCTTTTTCGGAGCTACGTTTCGAGAGATACCTCTCCCATCTTCCGGATGACTCAAGATATGACAAATATCTACTATCAATGTATATGGTGCCATACGAGATATCCCACTGTATTTTCTGCGAACCTGTGAATCGATAGCAACAAATCCTGTGCAGCATGGACGTTGCCATCACAGTATGTGAAACCTTAATTAACGTAGATTTTTTCTGCAATTGATCTTCCGATAGGCACCCACTACTCTATATCTCAACGGATTTGAATGCAAATAAGATTATAAGTGTGATAGAGGTATCGGAACTACTACAATTCATCTGCCACAGGCCGCAAACTATAAAAGCTCCCAAGAGATGACACATCAAAGAAACACTCTGCAAGGACATGCCATTTGGAAGCTGTATAAAAGTACGGGACCTTTTATACCAAAGTAACTTACATGGCGCTCGAGGCCGAGATTAGACCACCTTTTAAATCGTGTCACTTGGTATCTTTGACTCTAATCCTTCGGCTGGAATCAAACGTTGTGACAAATGATCACTGTTAAAGAAATGGGAAAGTCTAATGATCTTGGCGAGACATTGAACATCCCAAATTTTGTTGACGTAGAGGACAAAAGCATCTCTTGTGAATCTAAACCTTAAAATTTTGGGCAATGCACTAGTGAAATTCTGTTTTTGATAACGTTTGCACTTACTGCGATTCGTAAAAAAATCACTCATTGTGCCTTAGCGTTTGAATTCAATAAATGATAGCAAGATGATGCAACGTTAAAGCACGGTTTTTACTAGGTGAAAATTCGCGTTAACTAACGATAACTAGTGATAACGTGTCAACGATAACTACCGATAACAAACGATAACTACCGTTGACTTACAATAACTAGCGATAACTAACGATAAATAGCGAAAAAAAATTTAGAGTGATATTTTGTTTCAGTTTTTGCCTTCCGTACTGAATATTCATTCGGACTACCTTACGCGATGGATTCCGAAAAGGAAGATTTGGTGTTGCTCTGTGCATTGTTGAGAGCTAAAGAAAGTCAAAAGGAAGTAGAAACTTCCTTTTTGGATATGCATATTTTTTCAACGAAGAGAACAGCTTGGTACATTTGAAGATTTACTGAGGGAATTGCTGGTCGGTGACAGAATATTATTGCAGGTAAGCTTGAGTTCGTGCTTCTCTTCATCTCCATCTTTCTATCAAAACATCACAGTGTGCTTTCAAGAAATGAAATTCAATTTTATATCCTTGGATCTTGAGAGAAAACTAGCGATAAATATCAAACCTTTTTTCATTTTCAATGGTTAGTTGTCGTTAGTTATCGATCATGAAACTGAGCAATAACTAGCGAAATTATTTTAGAATGATGTTCCCACTAGAACACTTTTGATAGTTATCGTTAGTTATCGTCTAATGGTAACCGACCTTAAGGAAGATTTAGAATGTTCCTAGTTGGTATTACAGGCTCTCTCATTCAAAACTTAATACTAAGATAACTTCTCAAGTTAGAAGGAGGGTATTGTTTCTTTGGAATCGACGAATCTAATGAGTTGTTATCATGCCGCTTCAAATAAGGTAAACAAGTCATGATAGGTCCTTTTTGTGCATACGGGAAAACTGATGAAACTTTCCTAGATAGAGTTCAAGTTACTGAGAGACACCATAAGGGCTGTGAAAATCGATCTTCTCGTATAGATAGGCATGTACCTATTACCTCCTTGTGCGCTTCCTCCGTGTTTGCTTCCTCCTTGTGCGCTCCCTCCTTGTGGGCTTCCTCCTTGTGCGCTTCCTCCCTATGCGCGTCCTCCTTGTGCGTTTCCTCCTTGTGCCCGTCCTCCTAGTGCGCCTGCTCCTTGTGCACTTCCGCCTTCACATTGAAATACGTAACAGAGTAATAATGGTGTCCTTATAAACCAACGAAGACACCTTTAAACTCAGCATTAAACATTGGTGTTACACTTAGCACTTCCCTCTAAAATAAACTTTTCATGGGGCGTAGGCAACGTTTCATTTGCGTTACGGCACATGCTACGTGCAACTTCGGTGTGTAATGCTCCTACAGCTAACAGAAACCACTTGAACCGTTTACACAGCAGACAATTTGCGTGCAATGTAAACACCACGCCTATTTTTATGCCCACCTACGCACTAAGTTTCTCTGCGCCTTTCTGCGCATCTATGCGCTAGTCTTGAGCTGCGAAGCCTTAGGAGTATAACTAAGAGCACTACTGGTAAACGCTAAGGATGAGGAAGGAAAGAATTTTGCTCTGAAACCTCAGTTATCAACGCCCAACAATTTGGTTTAAGTTATCGCAACACCACAAACTACAAATGTTCTGTTCTCTAGTCTTCGGAGAGAAAGTACAGAGTCTTATTGCAATTTTTCGAAGTAAGGTTCTTATGTTTTTGTTTTCAGTTGACTCCAAAATTTGACTAGTTTTCTAAAAAACAAGAAAGTGAGTCGTAGGTTTTAAAGGGCATTGAAAGCTTCAATGAGCGTTACCTATCTGCCTACATAGGGTAACTATAATCAAGAACCAAGAAAGCTTTGGTAAAATTAGGTGGTACACAACATGTTTTGAGGGGTATCTGCTTCAGTGACTTTCAGATTCAAATTTTGAAGTCGTACTTGCATATTTCTAATAAAAAAATCGTTATTCACTCTGCTTGAGGACGGAAACAGACTTTCTATCGTTTGTTATACAGGGGTTGCCGCCCTACAGCAAATCATTGTGAAACATTGAAGAATAAATATTTTTTGAATCTGCTTTGTATAGATGACTAGTCGTCTTGAAAATTCAACTTTACGTATCTTGAATTCCAAAGGCACGTGGAAAAATGTCAAGACATCAAGAATTTATTGCAACATAATAATGTTGAAGGAACCGAGGATAAGATTGAGATGGTGGGGGTTTCAAGAGATCGAAAGCTGAACGCATGGACCTAACGTCTTCAAAGGGAGGTAGCTATCAAATAAACAACCTGTTGTAATTTTTCTAGAATATCAATTAATCGATAGATATTTTTTCATGGCCATTTTTATTCATTAATTTATCTTGTGTTGACTCTAAATTACCATAAAGCCTGCACTTCTAAGGCGTACACATGTGAGATTTGTGATCTTTGCTTTTAAATACAAAACTTTGATGTGGGGTTGCCTATTTGCTTTCCAGTTTTGTTCCATTAAAAAATATGAAGTCTCTGTAAAAAAGATGTACTTCCTATTAATTTCATAAGATATTGAAAAGATATTGAGAGGATCGACACGAAAAGGTTTGCGGAATATTTTTTGAACTGCCTGAAATTCTTTTTCCACGTACAGAAAACATATTTATTTGAGCCTAGCACCTGCTTTTGCTTCAAAATATTTAATTTCCTTTTTTCTGAATATAAAAACCTCATTTTGTTTTATACGGGATTAGCTGTTACTCGAAAACGTTTGAAGTAAGCACACGACATTTACCGTTTAGTACTATTAAAATAGTGATATGATTTCCGCTACCAGCTATAGGCCTAAAATAGATGTGATAAGGCATGATAATAGATGTATTTCAGCGCCAATTCATGCCTATACAGAGCTTTCATGTAAAGATTTTGCAGCAGAACATATTTCTTAAATTGTTAGCGATCTGAAATGGATTGAGAAAGTCTCATTCTCAATGGCTGGATAAATTTCATATGAATTGTTGAAACAGCTTCTAGATAACACAGTCGGTGTATATGAGCAAATAGTTGAAAGGTTAAATAATCGGTACTGCTGAATGGATGTGGCATGCTTAAAGTATGCAACAAAACAGAAATTGTTATGACAGACTTTTGCATCAGAGATGTTAGTTCAATGTACTGTACTGGGCCCTTGCGTATGATATTGTTCAACTGTACGTAGAACTATTTCAGTGTTTGTACTGTGTATTTAGTTCACTTGGTTGAGTTGTTCTGGTCTGATCAAAGTTCATAGTGTGCGAGTCTAAGTAAAGGCAAAGTTTGCTACTTCAACGTCTACATCTGGAAACTGCACCTCTTCTAAGGAGGCTTAGAATTTGGGGGCGGGACCACAAATTGGCCTTTGGTTTATAGTCCCAACAAGGGGAAGGATTGAAAATCATATCTTGGGGTGGGTGCGTGACAGTGCAGTAACCTTACAATATTTATAACATTTGCTAAACGCCTCTGTGGGTACACGAACCCATTAAATACAATTTCGTTTTAAATGCTATAAAATTTACCAGTCACAATAACCTCGAATAAAAAATGACAAGTTATGTAAATTTCTCAATCAGGAATCGTCTTGCTGTTTCCTTGCTGAGAAGTGCCCTTCTTTAAACTTCAATCACTGAAACATCTCGAAGCTCGTAGTAAACATCATAAACTCACCATATTGCAAAGGCGCCAGGGATGTGCTTTGAGACTAAACCAATATCTTCCAAACTTAAATCCAATATAGCAATGGACGCGACAAATTAGTGGGGGACCACGATTATACCACTTTTAAGAGGTCGCCTTGTATTCTCCCCGGTGTTTTTTCTGTTGTAATCGAGTAGCTTCATTTCCGCACCACGTGGCATTCTCTGCTTCTTTTCTCAAGTTCCGAGTTTGTATCCTCACAAACTACTACAGTAACACGCATAAAAATGTTTTGGCATGTTACAAATTATAGAAAAATAATAACTCAGCAAAAGGATGGCGACAAGGACGACAATGATGATTGGTTTTGCCAATCATTAGTAGTAAGCGCAGAAATAGTAAAAGGAGCAGGAAAAGGAGCAGGAAAAGGAGCAGGAAAAGGAGAAGAAGTAGAGAGGGAACTAAAAAGGGTGCGAAGAAGAGAAAGGAGAAGGGAGGAGGTAATGGATAAGAATGTTTAAGATGAGAAAAGGTTATGATTATTTACATAATGAACATAAACAGAATGATAATGGGAGTACAGATGATTTAGACGATGACAGCGATGATAATTTTAATTATGATAATACTGGTGATAATGATTTTAATGACTAGAATAAATTAAAAGATGATGATGACGATGATGATAATTGATAATGATAATGTGTTTGTGATAATAACTTTTTACAGATAGTAATATTTGGCGATGTTTGGGATGATGATGTTGATTATGTTGGTAACGATAGCGGTGTGGATGATAATTATTTTCATGATGTTAAATGACTATGATGATAATAATGCTGCTGATGATGATGATGAGAACTGTCGTGATAGGCAAAAAAGGATCGAATGCTGTCCAATATTATCTTAACGTCTCCTCCACTTTACAATCGAACAGCAACTAAATAGATAACAGTAATTAGACATTATTTATACAATAATTACGTCAGTGATGAAATGTTCATACAGAACCACGATAGTACAACTACGAGAACTGTGATGATTACAACAAGGAGAAGAATATGATGATAATTATGATGAAAACAAAATATCGAATTTACATAGGATCTAGTTACTACTAGTTTTTATGAAAGCTGCAAGCTCGGCCAAAAAGTGATAAACCATTTCAAAAAGCTTACACACTTTCCCTGGTTACTTTATTGTTGTAGAATTTCGACTCAGCTGGTAGAGAGGGCTATACCTGATAAAGATGCTTGAAAAAAGCTTTAATATATCAATTTAGACTATTGTATAGAACATGTCATTTCTATTTTTCGGAAAAAAAATCAATCCGATGCACAGTCTCGTCAGATTAGTAGACCAGAATCTCCTTACAATAATAAAGTGTTTGTGGCTTTCATTCTTCGCTTAAAATACACTCTTTCATTCTTGACATTTTGTCTGTTTGGGGGACTAGAAACGGGCAAATTCTCTCAAATGTGACACGAAAAGTCCATCAATATTATAGAAATTATTCTTAGTTTCTTGATTGCTTTATTAAAATTATATTACACTGATGTCGTTTCAAGTAACTGTGAAAAGTCAAAAACAGCTATGAAAAGAATAATTACAGATAAAACAATAGCTGCTAGTCTCACAAGCTTCGTTTCGTTGTTTTCAGTTATTCTGCCGCAATCGTACACTTTTTGTTAAAAGAAGGAAATTTTGTACAGTGATAGAAACTAACAAAAAACTCTAATTTCCAGTGGGCAAAATTTTTCAGATGACAATTTTTACATTTTCATGATGACTTACAGAGAGGGGTTGAAAAGTAACTTTTAATTTTTTGAACACACCAGTGCTGAATTCTCATTCAAGCTGATCAATGTGAAAAATGCTGAAGCCTAATGTTAAGTTTTGTTATAATCAAAATGTTTTAAATGAATACGTATACAAAGAAGTACCTATAAATAAATAATATCATTAAAATTAGCCACAATTTGACAAATATCTTGATAGAGAGATTTATATTTACTTCAAATTTTGTTCATTTCTAAATTTCTGCCTGGTACCTACCGACACGTAGAAATACAGTGGAGCTTCTCAATTACGACTTCCTATTGGACTCGATCAAAATAGTCACTTATTCTGAAAGATGATAAATTTCGTCGAGTCGCGCAGAGTTCAGGAATATATAAATCTATAAAATGTATGGTTTGGTCAAGATCAACAATGTACTCCAATATATTTCACCTTGATATAATAAAACCCAACCAACCTTCTTACAGTAATACAATCGACCATCGACTGTATTACATGAATGACTCACAAAAGTAACGCGTGGGGGTGACGTCATAATCTCGTTGTCCTGATATAGCCTCGTAGTGGTTGGCGCATGATCAATGTGAATTCTAACACTCCTACTCGTCAATTATTGCACCATGATACAAATGCACCAAGTCTTTAACATGATTATACAACGTTAACACGTAATCGAGATCTCAAGAGTTCGAATATTTCTTTAGGTAAAGGTATGGTTAGAATATCTGCAGTCATTTCATTCGATGTACAATAATCTAACATTATCTGTTCAGAGATTACTACTTCACGAAAATTATGATATTTAAAGTCGATATGCTTACTCCTGCCGTGAAGTTTAGAAGTACATTGTTGATTATGACCACACCATACATTTGATAAATTTATATATTCCTGAACTTTGTTCGACGCGATTTTTTTAACAGGTTATGGGCCCAGCACGCTTCCACTGCGTTGGGAAATGGGAAACGAGCAGCTTTCATGAAGAGCCTATTGTGCTTTTTCGATGGTTTCGAAAGGCAAGTCATAGATGATTCCTCCGTCACTGCCACTCTGTACGATACCACAGGGTCAGATTTCTTGAGAGGAATACAGGTACGCTTTAGATCCTTGAGACATATCTGCAAGTGCAGTTCTCTGGTACCTGCTACGATGTGCTCACCATTTTCTTCAACAACTCACTGTACCATCGGATTGGACTTGGATAACCTCTTTAAACCTTCCACAAGTTTCGGCAAATCGGACGCCTGCTTTGGTTCAACAGCCACTCGTACAACTGGCAATAACGACAATATCGTCATAACTTTCAATTTGTGGGCTTTCTCGTGTGAAGAGATGATGTCAGTTTTAAATGGTAGTGACATTTCAAGGAGTCGTGTAGAGTTCAGGAATACATAAATCTATCAGTGGTGGCTGGTGGCCTTAAAGTTGGGAGGGGGGGCTGAAGTCCATTCATAAAGATAACAACAGAATCAAATGCAATACAGCAGAGGCGGCGGAACGGGGACTGAGGGGGGCAATTGCTCCCAATAATTTGAAGTGCAACAATCTTTCAACGGGTTGACATTGTCAATGTGGAAAAGAATAACATTTAAATTCCAGTAATGGTTAACCCCCTCATATAAGCTGTCAAATTCAACCCACGTGATATGCCTAAATTATTTAAAGACTGTATATCGGTTGCCACTCAAATTTATGATTAAATCTTAAATATTAAGCATAAATCCTATAAAAAAGTCCGTTTTGTTATCTATGAAGTAGCCGTTATTTTCACGTTAAGAGAATTGATAGAGACCGCGGAGCCTAGTGGCTAGAAAAATTGAGCCCCCAACCTGTGGTTGAATTTTGGTGTTAAGCCTACATTTTAATGATACACTCAATTTGTTTGTGCGCCTCATCAAACACACACACATTTGGACCTACATCTCAGCTTCTGACTGTGGTTTCTCTTAGCGATTTTAATATCAAGCCTATTTTCTTGAATCTGGCATATTAAGAAAGTAAAAAATTCCCTTTTTAGACCTACTACGTAGCCTCTTTATTGTACATATTGTCTTCTTTGACTCCCTCAATATCAAGAACCTTCCACCGAGCCTGAAAACAGTTGTCTACTGCAGTAGATTCAAATAGATTATCTATCATAGTTTTCCGTTAGCACCCCCAACGGCCAAATATTTCTTGGTCACTCACTATCTTACTTGCCATTATCACCAATCGAAAATTTTCGTATTGGCATGACGGTGAAATAAAAGGCAAGGAAAACAGAAAGCTCGTGGAAGGTCATGTAATCCCATTAAACTTTTTGTACCAATGGAACTGAAACCCCAGTCAGAGTGGGAAACATTTGATAAACCACAATTTTGGACTACGAAATATGCAAGTTTCCCTAACCCCCCGTTCCAAAATATTGCTAAGTTTGAAAACGAGCATTTTGGTCACTAGCATGTCAAACCTCCCTGCTGCTAAGCGGGGAGGTGTAGAAAAGAAGTAATACAAAGAATGGACACTCCTTTCATCTGGCAAGTGCCTTGTGTAATTTTTTCATTTTCACCGAAATTTAGTATAAGTTTAACTTCTATTAGTCCAGGATTGTAGGTATATTTGTATCTAAGCGTTTCACGCCGAGACTTTATTCGACATTCAAAGAGAGAAATAGCTTGGCTTTAATGGAAGTAAATGTATTTACTGCTAACACGCGTAAATCATAAAATGAACGAGTACGTAATTTAAAGATTGGTGTCCTTCAAGACAGTTCACAGATTATTCTTCCGTTAGCAGATTTGTGACGTAAGAGCAGTTAAAAACTGAACAAACGTTGAAACAGAAAACCAATGAAGTAACATGGAAAGCAACTATTTCAATAACTTTACAATGAACCATACCTGATGATCGATATCTTTCAGCGATGCCTCTTGGCACATCCAGCAGCCCAGCCGGCAGTAATTTGTTTATGTCTTGAGGCTGATTGATAAGTCACCGAACAGCAATTTTGTGACTATGTTTCAATGGAGAAAATGTGCTTGTTCCAGCATTACAAAAAATATGATCAGAAGTCAGATGTTTTGTAATTTTTGGAGGTATATTTTCCAGGAGTATGTATTTAAGGATAGCTTTAAAGTGTTATGCATTACAGGGCCCTTGCAGCAGGGAGACAAGGGCGCACACGCTTATCTATGCTAAAGTACTGTTATTTGTGAATCCGAATTGATTTGTCTATTTGAGC
Organism: Carybdea cf. marsupialis auct. non (Linnaeus, 1758); assembly: GCA_010016065.2. Lineage (NCBI taxonomy): Eukaryota > Metazoa > Cnidaria > Cubozoa > Carybdeida > Carybdeidae > Carybdea > Carybdea cf. marsupialis auct. non (Linnaeus, 1758). The sequence goes on from JAAAKL020009303.1 coordinate 12,978, forward strand.
AGTGGCCTGCTCTCCCCTCTCTCACAATTGGCCATATGCACGAAGCGCATTCATTCAACAGTTGATATTCAGCATTTTAAAATTAAGGGAGCTCGATAGCGAGATGAGCTGCTATACAAATCTAAACATCTGATCTTTTTCCCCAGTAATGCAACTTACTGATTTGAGAGGACCCATAGCTTTTCCTGAGGACGACTTTTTTTAAAGTGAGGTGATTGTTAACATGACTAAAATTGGCTTGCAGAATTTGAAGTATTACTAAAACACTTTACTAAAAAGTGCTTTCAAAGTTTTTTACGACGTCTATGATTTTTCGTGTTCTTAGACTCAATAGTGAACGATTACCGGTCTCTATCTGATAAAAAATATGTATTTGAGAATAATTTAATTATCTTAATGTCAAAGACAGCAAACAATTGCTAGGAGAAAAGATGATTAAAGGTCCTCATCCTCATTCATTCTAGACCTGTCCATAGCAGGATACATTAATATTCGATTAGTTGGACAGATTTTTTTCGATTAATCGATTAATCGCTATCAATAGGCGTGGCATGGGCGTGTCGGAAACTCACAGGATGTTAGCCTTTAAATCATTATGTGATACTTGTAATTTGTGTCAAAATAAAATTAACTTGATTCATCGAAAGGAAATTACTTTGGGTGAATGGGAGAGAAGCCGAAAAGTAAAATGACTGATGATAACTAGGAGTCTTTCATTTTGTTTTGCTTGTACGTATTTTATCAGCCCCCCTCGCCCCCCAAAAGACTTTCTTGACGCCATTATTTTTTATGTACTGATGTGTTCCTCAATTATAAACACCAATGGACATTGGTTCCCCAAGATCTATCAGATTATGTCAACTGATGCCTGCATACCCAAGAATTCTCGCACGGTTTCTCCGATACTTTCTACTTTCAAAAAGACGGCAAATTGATGCTTGTCGGTTGTCTTAAACAAATGACTTTCGTATGTATGTCATGTGTGGTTTCTGTAGTACTTTGATAAAGATCATTTTCCTTTACTAAGCAAAGTAGCGTGAGCCGTACTTCTTTTTGCTATTCTTTAAAGAAAGCTATCCCTGTTTTTTCCACCCATTCAAGTTTGAACTGTTCCAAGAATGATGTTGTCCTGAAGGCAAGTGGATTGTCTCGTTTGGATTTGCTTGTTCATTGAAATTTGATTATGCGTTAAAGGTAAACAAATCCACAAACTGAGATAACGGCAGACATTCAGATTGACATGTGACATTCGATCTTTGCCTTTTGATCGATCATTATCTGAAGGCTTAAGGTAGAAGGACGTCGAGGTAATCGATCATGAAAACGAGGTATTCGATTATTCGTTCCGCTTCAGAGATAATCGAAGGTGAAGCTTACCTTCGATTAATCGATGTTCGTTGGACAGCCCTAATTTATATTGAAGTGTCCATACGAATCTTGAAGTTGTTGTTGAGTTTTCTCTGTCTTAAGTGTATATAGGTTTGTACAAGTTGATAGGTTGTTTTTCAGATAACCTTGTGCTTTTGCATAATGTTTAACATGCCTCGAATGCACAAATCCATTTAACATTTCAAAAATTGGGGCGGTACTATTTTCAGTTTGTACATGCCAAAAAAGCACTATTTCGTTCAGCAGTTAAAGTCATTTTGCCGTAAATTCAAACACAATGGAATAAGGGCAAGTTTGTTATGTGTCCGAGTCAGACAGAAGATACCTGACCTTTAGCCAGCCGTTCCTAATGTAAGTGATATTAGCCCCTATGGGCCATCTTGCACATAGTGGGGCAAAAATCGTTTGAATACATAAGACGTCGATTATATCCAAACGAGGGAATTTCAAGAAATTTTAAAATCTAAGATGGGTGATGGAATCATCAACGATTACGAGCTACATAACTTCACAGTTTATGCTTGTTGCAATTGAGAGCACATCAAGTGAAGTACACGTTCTTTTTGAACATTAGATTATGTTTGAAGCGAGGCCATTTTACATTTGCATCAGGCTTTTCAAACTCTTGTGTATGTGCGCAACAACAGCAACATTTGTTGCACGAAGTATCTTTTATTGCCATTCTGTTCTAACTTATAGTTTAGAGGGGATGACGTATATTGGAAGAGGACCAACAATGCTGCATACAGAAGAGTTTTCACTGATAGTCGACCCTAAATAGAACAACTTCCATATGTGCTTGGTGGGTATACAATGGCTTTTTTCCTGTTATCTCTTGTA
>JAAAKL020009304.1:0-11218 GCA_010016065.2 Carybdea cf. marsupialis auct. non (Linnaeus, 1758)
GGGGTGTAGGGGTGCTTCGCACCCCCTACACCCCAGCATTCATTTTTTACTTTTTTGGGGTATAATAGTGCCCCACCCCCCCTAGTCTTTTAAACGCGCGCTAGGCGCAAGGTATAAATTATACGTTACTAAAATGGGGTTCCTACGAATTAAAGGAACCTGGGGGGATGGGGTTCTAGGAATGGTAGGGGCCAGAAAGGGGTGCAGCGAAAGCGGGGATGCTGGGGGTTCTAGATTTGTTCGGTGAGAATTGGGTGGGTAGGGGCTTTTCAATAAGAAAAATGGGATCCTATGGGGTATGGAGAGACTTTTTCGGGGAAAATCGGGATCCTGGTGGGTTCTATGGATTTTTTTCAGGGAGAATTGGAATCTTGGGGTTTCTAGAGATCATTTCAGGGAGAATAGGGATCCAGGGGGTGCTCATGAAATTTTTTCAAGGGTAATATTTCTGGGGAATTGTAGGGATTTTCTTTAGGCAAAATGCGGATCCTGGGGGCTTCTTGAAATTTCTTAGGGTAGCAGGGGTTTAATGAGGGGCAAGAACTTACAGGGAAAGGAGGGCTATTGGAAAAATAGGGGATTATGAATGGTTTGGTGGTTTTGGAAGTGGATACGAAAGTGCCCAAAATAAGGTCGGTTGCAGAAAATTTAATTTTTCTCTGGGATGATGGAGCCTCAGGGAGGGCAACAGCTAGGCAGGTTTTTTGCTATCAAATACATATTAGAATATTTTTTTTGAAAATTTGAGTAGTACCTGATTCATATTTCACAGATCCCACTAACCGATACCGAGTCTTCAAATAATTATTGTCTTTCAAATTACGCCTTGATCTCCGAGAAGCAGTTTACAATGCTCTTAAAATCCCATGAGAGTCTGGAACACCCATGCCAGCTCAGGAACAGTATCTTTGTATCTATTCTGAATTGTTGTTCCAAGTTATTCCAAGCTCCATCTCATCAAAGATAGTACTTTTTAAAATGACAGGGCCAAGTTCTTCATTCGTGGTCCCTACTTCGCTGTGCACTCCTGATAACTGTCTATAACGGTTGATACATGTGGACATATTGAATCACGTTCATTTGCTTATATTATATTTGTATTCTATATCATTTTAAATTATGCTGTACAACACATATTTGAAACCAGGATGAATGTCATATGTTTCAAAAATGTCATAGTTCAGATCATCAATGACAGCTTGAAACTAAGTCAAGTCAACTCGAATTTCAGGTATGATTCACGGTTGCATGAGAAAGGGCATCAGCAAATGTAGAAAACGAGGCTTGTTGGTTGAAGCAAAAGGTATTTAGGCATGTGCATTAAAAGTTGTATTTGTAATTTTGGTTATTGGACTATTGTTACCGTTTTTCGTTAAGCTGGAAATATGGAAGTTTGCACCGTTTCTTTTTCTTGTAGAATACCAGATACCGGTTGAGTTCATTCTTGGTTGCTGTATCGCACAAAATCTTAAGTATTAAAGCATGCGCACTAGAGATTGTTGCAGTTTCTCATTGAGCTTTAAATATGGAGTATACGTATCATATTTTAATCTGAAGTTTCCATTGTTTCAGTTTCTTGTATAATGAAAGATGTATCGTATAAAATCATTGAAGCATGCGCTCTAGAGATTGTTGCATTTTCTCATCGAGCTGGAAATATGGAGTATACGTATCATATTTTAATCTGAAGTTTCCACCGTTTCAGTTTCTTGTATAATGAAAGATACAGGTTGTGTACATTCTTGATTGCTGTATCGTATAAAATCATTGAAGCATACGCTCTAGAGATTGTTGCATTTTCTTATTGGATTGGAAATATGGGGCATGCTTATTATTGGTCAATTGGAAGCTTGTTACAGTAGAGTATGTACATCATTGGTTGTTATAATGCAAAATGGTATATACCTTGTGAATTACTGTTCTATTGAAGTTTAGATATCTATGCAAACACTGTAGGGAATGGGAGACATAGATTTTGCACATTATCGATTGCTGTGCTCTCTGTGGGTTTTTTGTTGTTGTTTTTTTGGTGCCATAATCGATTTCGAGCCTAGCCTATTGCCCAGCCAGAGTGGGCAATGTCTATTATATACAGACAATTGCGGTTTCTTCTCGAGTAAGATATACAAAGTATGTACAATATTGTTTGTTGGACTATTTGAAGCTTGGGCTACTGACGCATGCGTAGTAAAGATTGAATTTACATGTTAAGCCGCATTGATTGTTGAATGTATCAGAATGTGATAGAGATAGAAAACATGGGCAATGACGGTTGTTGCACTCATGTCAATGAAAGAAGCTTGCTACTTATGGAGCCTTGATGACTGACTATTGCAGTACCTTGAACTGAAGGTACTTGAGTGTCGGTGGCCAGTGATAATTGAAATATCTGAATAAAAAGATAGAACATGCATTTTTGTGCTTGTTGCTCGCGAAAGAAAAACCTTTTCACATAACATTATCACTCAATTCTGAATATGGATGGGCTGAAACCATTGTAAATGAGGTTCTTAATTAAAATTAATTTAAACAAGTCCTTAATGGAACGTATTGTGAACTAGTGGAACCGGACAAGTTGGCTAACAGTACGATCTGTTATTGAAGGCATGCAAAATCTGAAATACATACAAATTGAATTTACACAAGAGGAATAACACCACGTATATATGAGACTTAACATTAAAAAATAAGGGAGATGGAGAAAATTGGCCAGTTTGGGGCTTCTCAGTAATGCTACGATGGAAACTGAAGTCACTTGAGAACATATCTTCTGATCCTGTTCCTTTTCTAGACAAACTTTCACTGTTTAAATGAAAGATGCGGTTTACTATTAACTATTACACTACCAGTATCGAAGCACACATCTTGAAGCCATCCTTTAACCCATGTAGCGGCAAATGTTACGAAGGAATAACCCACCTTCATAATGCTGTAACGTACTGTGCACTATATTATCAAGTTACCATCATTATAGTAAATAAATGGGGAAACTGCTAAGATGCGGACAACAGACATTGGATGAACAAAGCGAGGTGTACTTCAACAATGAGATAAAGCAACGATAGAAAAAGAGACGAAAAATTTCCAGGCATTTAGGCAGAAAGGAGGGGCACGAGGATGCGGGGATATCGGGGCAGGAATTCATTCTTGACCCAACTATATATTTAAAGGTTTATTCATAATGGGTAGTAACGATAAGCGTCACAGCATAAACAATGAACGAAAAAAATGATAATCTTACAGAAATTCAACAATAAGGCTTAGCATAAGCCCTAAGTCACTTCTGCGTCGACATTTCCTGTTCCAAATGCCTCTTATCCATTAATGATCCCCGGTTCATCGTAGCCGTTTCTTCTTGTTATTTCCTCGTCTTCGTTTCTTGTTCCACGCTTCGCGTAGTCTCCTTGAGGTCCTTTCTCGTCCTGAGTTCCTTGTGGTCCTTTCTCGTCCTGAGTGCCTTGTGGTCCTTTCTCGTCCTGAGTTCCTTGTGGTCCTTTCTCGTCCTGAGTGCCTTGTGGTCCTTTCTCGTCCTGAGTGCCTTGTGGTCCTTTCCCTTCCTGAGTTCCTTGTGGTCCTTTCTCGTCCTGAGTTCCTTGTGGTCCTTTCTCGTCCTGAGTTCCTTGTGGTCATTTCTGGTTCCGAGTTCCTTGTGGTCTTTCTTGTTCCGAGTTGTTCCTTGCAGTCCTTTCTGGTTCCACGTTCCTTATGGTCCTTTCTTATTCGAGGGTCCTTGTCGTCATTTCTTGATGCAGGTTCCTTGTAACTTTTTCTTGTACTTTTATCCTCCCGTGAATTTATAGACAGCAAATTGTGTAAGCACATGCTGAGTGCAGAAGTAGATAACAGATTGAAAACAAAAGTATGGAATATACAAAAATAGTGCAGAAGTTCTAATAGTCAAAAATTTCAGAAAACGAATTCTGCACTGTTATCACAAACACGTCTGAATTATTTGACCCCTTTCTGTGTATGTTACACATAAATACAAATGACTAATGCAGTCACTCGCTTCAAAGATGTTATCGATTTCCCCTTTGTTCCTCGCTACATCCTGATTCTATTCTGCTGGGATAACTCCTGGAGCACTCCTAGCAAACGTTTGGCAGCCATCTCCCCATCAAGTTTAGAGGACTGAAACTTTCTAGTTTTACTTCCTGTATTCTATAGTCAAACGGCACATTATTATGACTAGACTTGGGCAGATCTTCTCATACGGCTATTTTCAAGGTCAACTTTCACACTTAAAGCAAAACCTTGCAAAGTAAAATAATGTTAGAGTCTACTACTAGTAAATAGTTTATCGAAGTGACTTGTAAATCTTGCAAGATCTCTTACAGAAAAGAAATCCATAGGGAAAAGAAATAACATTGTTGCCGCAGTTGATTCCTCCCATTCTCCCCCAAGCCCCGTCCTCTTGGTGATCAACAGAATGTTTAGTAGAGACTAGATAAGATCTCCCGTTTTTAAACTCCTTTTTTAATGAGCGATTATCAAAATAAACGATTGGGGCGACTATCCAACAGATATTAAACGATTGTTTTTTAGGCAGTACAAAACATTGAATCCTAATTTCTATCGCTGCCAGCATTTCTAGAGCAAAGTCTAGGACAATTACCTCCCTAAATAATTGCCCCATCCCAAGACCATAAAACAAACATATAAAATATTCTAAATGCCAGATGTCATCTTTGAAAACAATAAGTAAAATAATTCACTTTTTTGGGCGGCGACTTTACCAAACGGGGTACTCAATATCTTGAGAAAAACAGCATTCAAATACCGTTTTGCACATTAGGGGCCATCAATGAAACATCTGCGTGTTGACAAGTACAGGGGGAGGGTGGTTGTTTGTTACTTTGTGTAAGTACGAATTATTGGTACCTCTATCCTTTCACAATTATGACTACTGCATCTTCCACTTTTGTCTATCAACACTCAAAAATATACAAAGAATCTTCCTCAACAAAGTCGTGGGCGTCAACGCTAGTGTTTCGATGGAGGAGAGAACAAATTAACAAACTGCAACTCGAAAACTGCAAAGTTTTCAGGTCGAATATTCTCGGCGCAAAATATATTCTTCCTGGAAATTTTACAAATATGTTTAAGTAACTCAAGTTACTATCAGATTCCCTTTACAAGTAGCACCAAGTCTCCCAATAATACCTTGTCAACGTTCCTGTTGCAGGAAGGGCTTGTCTTTTTGATCGGACGTCTCCACAGAAACTACTCTACATTTTCATCTCATCGTTTCTAACCCTCTTGTTGCTGAGTTGAAAGATTGCACAAAAGAATGCATAAAATTTCCTGTACTTTCAATTATGAAGTGCGTCTGTAGCCCGTCTGGTGCCTCTTCATCTTTATGCTCAATCAGTCTTAAATACGTTTGAACACCTATCTATTTCGTAATAACATATTCTCAGCTAAAAGGTATTTTTTTATTCAAACTGACTTTTTTACTTTGATAAAATGTTTTTCAATTTAATACTTGAATTTTGAACTTTTGATGTATTCCTTTCTCTGTGCACAAATTCTGCTCAACCGTGTGTTTTCTTGGCGCGAAGACATCTTCGTCCCAGGCCTATCAAAGTTTATTAGACTCAAGGCAACTCCATTACCTAAACATTAAGGCACACACGCTTCTCCGTTTCGTCTCCCCATAATTCCACTACGACAGACACTCTACTAAAATACCTTTATTTGGGAAATGGACGTAATAATAAAGATGACAGCGCTGCAAACAACATAGCATTGACTCACCATTCCTTTGATTTCTCCTCAACCTTCACCTAATAATTGTTTGGTGTGCAGGTCCTTGGATATGCACATGGGCTTTTTGTAGCGCCTTTGCACGCTTCTTTGGTGTAAATGTCGAATAAACCTTCGAATGTCCCTTTGAAAACTGAATAGGATATCACTGGATGTCATCTGTTGATTTTATCGTTTACATGTTCCTACAATCGTCAAAACGTGCATCTGTATGCCGGTCTGGCTCTTCCTCCGTATTGTACTCTGGGTGCTGCTTGTCTTCTGGTATAAATGTAGCTGTCCCTCTGGATATTTGCTTTGGTGCTCCCTAAATGGTTCTATACATGGGGCACGACTTCATGTTACCTGTTGATATCCTGTGCACTAAAATGATCACCACTTGCAGCCTGGACTATTTGTCCATGGTCCTTCAGAGCTTATTGTATCACCTGAATGGTTTTCCTACCGACCTGTTTAGGCATTACCAGAGAAATCACTTACCAAGTACTTACGACGCCTCACGACTCTTGCAGCTTCCACTTGTTACGTAGAATTACTGAAAGGACTTGTCCCAAGACTTGTACAAGAAAGTTAAAAGGGAGTTAGATCCTACGCCAGTTAATGAGTTGCCTGGTAGTTCACTATGAGAGACTCTTAAGGCTTCTGCAACGAATTTAGAGAAGTAACGACTGTATGCTTACTCATGTATTAAGCAAGAGGTGCTCAAAAATGTCCGGCTAGGACACGAAGAAGAATGTACTTAAATCTTAAGTTAGGAGAAAAGTCACTACATGAGTCCTGAACAGATCTCATTTTATACCATGGACAATACGACGTGCAGAGATTATCAATGCCATCAACCAGTGTATATCTGAAGTAAATCTTAGATATCCGGTAGATACAAGAGGTGGTAACCCACGTGGAATATCGCTAGCACATAAAACAAAGACCATAGGCTAAAATGTATCATAATGAGGTATTAGAAGATAGCTACTTTATCGTTCAGTTAATAATCATACCTGTGCCTTTATAGCCTTTATCGAATTGGTAAAGCTTGCTTCGATGACAAATCGTAGGTTTAGCCATCGTTTCATGCTTTACAAATGGTGGATTGAAACCTATACGTCGCAGAACTTACATTGTAGCTGAAGTCTGGAAAATCAGTGCTCCGTAACTAAACTTCCATAACTTTGTGTTCTGAAGATCAGTGTAGAGTGGGGCTTAATAGATTATAGAACGGAAAATATCAGTTTGCAAGTCTAAGAAACTATGGATACCAAGATTCAACCCATTTGATGAGTGAGTATTTGTTGACATCAAATGGTGTTAATGGAACTCGTAAGCGTGAATTTTGGCTTGAAACATCGAGGGATTTATTCGAGACGCCTGACCAAGAGTACTTAATTAAGTTCTTCATTGCTATGGTTTATTTGAAAAAGGACATGGTAAAGCAGTGATTAGGATTGTAGTATACCTTCCATAGCACAAACAAAGTCGGACGGAACCATACCTGAAAGATTGCAGCCTCTACAAACGCCATATATGACAACACCTCTTAAAATCTATTATCAAAGAAACAAGAATGGGATATGCCGGGCATGGTTAGCCAAGTAGAAATAAACATGTGCGCGACGTACTGCAACGGGTCTCAACTAACGACTATGCAAAGACTTGGGAGACCCAAGAGAGCACACTCATTGACAAAAAGTAGTTGACGGCTTTAAAATGCAATTGTAGAACTGTGAAAAGGTAATACGTCACAATCACTGCAGATAGAGCTTGCAGTTGATCCTGTAACGGAAAGGTAACGCTGTTGAAAAAATACCAGCCTGGAGAGTGAGACGATGACATAAAACCTATGTTGTGGTTTCACTTTAAGGCAATATCTTCAGATCGTTTGCATTTACAAAGGCCCTTAGTACTGCTTCCCAGTCTGTTATGGAAAGTTGGGCAAATCGATTTATGAAATTCTTTATAGCGCTTTAAGAGTTCACACGCATTACCATATATGAATCCGGAGACGGGAGAAAAGTCTAAGGAGAAGTTGCAGGAGAAAGTAAGAACGGGGCCAACACAATGGGAGAAAAGATAAAAATGTATAATAGGAGTACAACGGAAAATAAAACCCAAAGGATTAGTATTGTAATGCGGGAGGGCCTCCTGTTGCAGACCTTTATTGCACGTGTGGGGCAAGGACCTACTGTTATGATAGTGGTACAAAAATGAAGCAAAGAAGAGAGACAAACGGTTATGGTAGAGCTGATAAACATGAAACAGATGTAGTTACGCCTATTTGACGGATAAATCTTGAACCGTCAATAGAGCAGGAAGAAGTACAGACACACACCAACAACCAAGAGAGATAAAAAAGAAGGAAAGCTTGAAACAAAGACAAAGGCAAGGAAAGAGTGAAAAAGAAGGAAAGGAATGGGTTTATGGCAAAGAGCAGTAACGAAGAACAGAAGAACGGAAGCAAGGGAAAAACAAAGATAGAAAGGGGAAAATGGATGAGTGGATTGATATATGGAAGGAATGGACGGAGGAGTGAAAGGACGGGAACGAAGGGAAAGAAGGGAAAGAGGAATGACGCAGGCAAAATATAGTAATATATGAAGAAAGACTAGGGAGCAAAATAGGGTTACAAGCATAACTTGCCAAAGAATGAAAGTGGAAAGAGAACATAAGAACGAGGAGGGAGGGAAATGAAGTGACTGGAATTGAAGAAAGAATAATTAGCGGCGAAGAAGCCCGAAACAATAAGACAATTGCCAAACCCGTAGTACGAGAGCATTGACGAGCAAACAAGGCGCTTCATTATTAAAATGAGAAAAGTAGTATAAACGGGAGACTGAACAAAAGAGAGAAATTAAGTAACATGGAATGGTGAAGGAGTGGAAGATACCATCGAATAGAACATAAAGCAACGTAGGTAGAGGTAGATCAAGAAAAGAAGGGTCTCGGCAAGTGGGCACCGAGAAAACAATGTAAAAATGAATCAAGTCAACGGTTACAAATTACATTCACAGTGAAATATTACTACAGTTCCACGCATTGACGACGGACAAGATATTTGTAACGAATGGACAGTTTGAGAAATCACTCGGCTGGATCTTTATGAAAATGCACAACATTTGATGTCACTTACCATATGTCGGTTGCACTGAAAATTAGTCCCATTTGGACTAGTGGACGAGTTATTGCATCGACATCAAGCCTGGTGTTTCCAACGAAAGTTCAAAGCTATATCTATTACAAGTTCCACACTATCTCATGTTGTTCTTGCTCACATGTGGTAAAGTAGCTGCGGTATCGTCTTCTCACTAGAAGATGTGCCAGGACTTCAGTTTTTTCCGGATTGAATATTGGTCTGTCTTCCTTTCATATATCTGGTTGCACACTGGTTCATTCATCACACAATACATACGAAACATGAAATATTGCCAAGACAAACAAATGAATACAATATCTCGTACAGATGACATAACTTGTTGCCATTGTCCTAGGTGATCGTGATAATCCATTTGGCCTACATATCATGGCCTTTTCACATATCACGCGAGGAGCTTTTCGGTTTTCCCCTATCCAATTCGTTTTACATAGATGGCTCGGTAACTGTAGTAAAGAGAAGTTGTCAAACCTCCTCGTCGCTGTTATCAAGCCGGGCAGTAGGTTACAAAGGACGTTCTTAGACCACACGGTCGCACGTTCCACCAGACTTTAATAATTGAGTAAAAACGTCGAGAAAGTTAAATGAAAGTAATTTTGTAGAAACGTTTGGTGTGAAACTGCACCTGATACCCATTCCCCAAACAAAATAGTGTGTTTGAAACAGGCTAACTGGAAAACTCTTGATGATTTTTGCAAAGTAATCGCCATCCAAAGTTGACAAAGAGGTGAAAATACAATGAGGCAATAATGGATGCCTTACATGTACAAACGGTACCCATTTGATCTTTGGTGAATAAAAATTGCAGATTTGCAAAATGTGACTCGATGTCCGTTCAATGCTCTCGGATTAAGTCAACCAATATTCAGCCTCATTTTCACGTAGCTTTTTATTACTGCATCCTCATTAGCAACCAAAACTTTAAAACGGTCTTGACATGTGTCAGACGGAAGCTTTATGCAGCATTTGAGTCATAAGATTTCTTTTCTGACTGGAAGTAACATGTAAAAGCTCAATTTAAACCTTTTTTGACTTTCTGTCGTTATTTTGATGGCCATTCTGTTTCCTATTTGCCAGAAATGGCAACCACCCATAAGGATCAATCATATACCCCTTTCTTATGATGATGGACATTATCGGAAAGCAGCTTATTGACGTGCTTTCTCTCTACGTAATGAAAGTTTCCAAATTTGCCAATTTTTCATTTCAATCTTTTTATGGATAACGTTTGTGTGTCACGGTTATAACCAGCCAGTAAACAGAACCTTAATAATTTGCTACCATCATTCAACTGTCTCCAAAACGTATGCTGCATACAAGTTTGCTGCCAAAGTCTTCATTGATCATAACAATACTAAGGATAAAATATTTGACGTCGAAATCTATGATATAGAGGAAGCCGACTGGGGAAGGTTACCCACGGAAACCTATTAGTAAATTGAAATCGATGAATATTGAAAGCTCAAAAGCAGGGTGGATAAAGTGGTGTGTGTCGTAGTAAGGATGGGGTGATTACAGTCGCTGTTCGAATGATACAATACAAAATCATTATCTTCATAAACTTGAACTGATCACGAAAATTTGGCTGGTTACACAATAATAAAATGAATAAATAATAAGCAGGAAGCAAATTATACAGACAGATGTCGTGCACTGGACTACATATTCATCAACATCAATAATTGGACAATCTCTACAAGAAGCAGATTTCAGAAGGAGAAAGGGATACTGGATTTGTACATGAAACAAGTCAAACACATAATGATTACAGAATAAGACAAAATATTAAGCAGAATTTATTCAATTGACAATAAGAAGGAACTGAAAACCTTTTTATTGAGACACAACGTAGCTAGCGGGTTTCATACAGGGAAAGAGGTGGTGGGTTCGGATTTGCAAGAATTCTAACATTTTTCAATAGCAGAAGAAAGCAACATTTAAGAATCATTCGAAGACTTCACTCGTTTAATAAGAACAAGGAAGATGCAAAAAATCTTCAAAAATTCATAATGTCACTAGCAGGTTTCATACGGGGAAAGAAAACACGGGTTCGGATATGCAAGATGTCTAACATTTCCCAATTGCAGAAGAAAACAACAAATAGGAATCATTCGAAGACTTCGTTTGTTTAACAAGAGACAAGGCAGATGCAAACTCTTTCAAAAATTCATAATGTCACTAGCAGGTTTCATACGGGGAAAGAAAACACGGGTTCGGATATACAAAATAACTAACATTTCCCAATTGCAGAAGAAAACAACAAATAGGAATCATTCGAAGACTTCGTTTGTTTAACAAGAGACAAGG
>JAAAKL020009305.1:0-13097 GCA_010016065.2 Carybdea cf. marsupialis auct. non (Linnaeus, 1758)
ATGTGGGTACGGCCAAGTGCCTGGATGGGTAAGAGCAATTCAACTAATTTCCACAACTAATGTTTAGTAGGAGCATACTAGAATATATCCAGCAGAAAGCAGATTGACAGTACAAACTTTAAAACCAAATACCATAAGATTAAACTTCATACAGCACAATTGATGCTATCTTGTCTATCCTCTGAAAAACTTAATATCTGGAGGTTCATTGTCAGCTGGTCCGGTGTCTGGATCAAAATTGCCTACTATCACCTTTTCAGTTTGGATCTAGAGTCCAATTATCTATTTTTTGTTGACCGTAGAAAAACTTTCGATAACATAAACCATCCCAAGCTTCTTCAAAGTCTTTCTCGGTTTAGAATCGAAGGAAGGGAGCACGAGTGTTTCAAAGATTATCTGTTGGGTAGAAAAGCAATCGAAAGTTACAACAGCCGTTTCTCTGATGACCATGGTCTGTTGTCTGGTGTACCGCAAGGTTCTATCCTCTGATCATTATTTTTCGTCATATTCTTCAAGGATGCATATGATAATTAACACCTCTCAAGTATTGGTAAATACGCAGATGATACGGTAATTCATGCTGAGGATCACAACGCTCATGAGATCGAGACAGAGGTTATGGAGGATTTGAAATTTATTTCCTCGTGGTCACGGGGAATCAGACTAGCCCTAAATATGAAGGGAGGGATAACGGAAGCCTTGTCGTTCGGCAATGCAAAAAGGATGAATGAGAAAGAATCTATCAAATTTTTGTGTTAACAACCAAATCATTAGAAAAGCCAAAGAACACAAGTATTTAGATTGGACAGAAGTAGCTCTCTCGATCTAAATTCTCTCTTTGAAATATGCTATGCTAAGACGGTTGTCAGACTCAGGCTCATGGCAAAATATAGGCAGCTTCTATGAGTAGAGGTGGCTAGGCATATATATTTGCCACATGATCATTTCAGTTTTCACTTACACAGCTTCAATTGATCGTAGCAAAATCAAAGAGGAAAAACTAAATTATTTCCAGTGCAAATGTCGGAGAACAATATTAGGTAATGTTAACCGCAACTGACTTTTTGCTACGGTTATTGGTTTGACCAAAGTTCATGCTCGTAAACGTCTCAGCAAATGCCTTTTAAGGGACACATGTGACGCGTTTTGAGAGTATTTTACCATGCAGTCAACCCAGCAACCAGAAACAACAAGTACAATGTACAGCTTCCTAGAATAATGATTGAATATGCTCGGAATGGATTTTACTTCCCGTGAGCGAAGTTATGTAATAAACTACCTTTTCAAATAAGAAAGATTAAAAATTTTAGCTTATCTGAAAATAACCTTGCTAGGACGTCGCTAATGACCTATGAGAATTAACAAGCGCTAAGCAACAAGAATTGAAAATATAATACTATTCGTCGCAATCATTCTTTGATAATCGAAATATCATAACTTTGTCTACAACAATAATTGAAATTACATATGTACACCCCAAATGTTCCTTTGTGTCGATCGGATCTGATTCAAAAGCTCATAATTCTCTTTGCGTTTCACTTCATCTCTTATCGTGACGCAGATTGTAACTCTTGGATCGAAGACAAGAATTTGGATTATTCCCTTTCTTCCTGTTGAAGTGTTCAGTCGTTCGCAGGAAGTGGCGGACTGTCTTTCCTGTGATCATTTCTCTGGATCATCTTGTTTCTATCCTTTTCGTATTTCGATCATATCCCTAGATTGTCTTTTACATAGTTACTAATTTTCTTTGATCATTTATTGATCATTCGATTTGTGGGTTGTTTGTTTGGTTGTGTTTATTTGTTAAGGGCTCTGCTATTTCCTGTTTTTCTCGTATATCCTCCCGCAATCTAAATATTTGATGTTTCCTTGAGGTAGGCCATGGGCATTGGCATCATATGTAATGGCATCACTAATTTAACCCTAAGTATTGTTTTTTATGCATTTTCATAAATATTTTCTTGAATTCGAAGACATTGCTTATTCTTTAAATTTTCAATACTTTGACATTTTACGGCGCTCAAGCTATGCTGACTTTCCCATGGTTGTTCACGTACCACGAGCAGTATAGAAGAGATTGAAGGATATGCTTCTTGGAACATATTTGTTTACTGTGGCAAATACTATCTGGACTATTTACAATTCCGATCCTCTCTTCTCAAAACTATTTTGTTACTTTTAATAAACTTAAGATAGATAGACGGGTTGGATGACAGCCGTTCTATGTCAAGTCAAATAGTGGAGAGTGGCTGTCAACGTCTATCGATTGAGGAATGGGAGCTAATTTGATGACTAGAGACATGGGGAAATGTCATCATTTGGTTCATTATAGCTTGGTACAGCAACATATCTGCGACAGCATTGGTTCAGAATTTAGTTCATTTGGGTGATGATTTTTTCATATTCCTCTTGTATCTCTTCCAATTTTTTGACCTTGTTCTTGAAAACGTTTGCTATATTGTTATCAATGTCGGTGATGAGCTAAATTTCAGTCACTTCCTTTTCCAATTTACTGAAAATCTCACTATTTGTGTGTCCGACTCATTCGCACAATATCGCCATTGCAAAATACAAGGATGAAAGCAGTGATATAGAGATTTGATCTCTTGAAGGAGTCCCTGAGTAACATATAGTCAACAGCAAGACCAAATACTGATTCTGAAGTAGCAGAAAGCAGAAACAGAAAGTCACCAGATCGGTTACCACTCTTTGGCAAAAGGTTACCACCTCAACTGGCAAACAAGAAATGATTGGACAGAGAAGTCAATACAAGGAAATTAATAGAAAATATCAACTAACGGCAACACAACAACACAACAACAGCACTAACAACATATCGTACACACGTCCACATGAATTGCTGCCATCACTTCATTAAGAAGCACAACAAACACTTAAATCGGCACGACGCTAAATGATATCGGACTATCACCATCGATTTCCTCACACAGGAGTACTAAATAGCTGTGTCATTAGAACCTAGTAGTCTGATGATTGGATAAGTACCGCTTGAAAAATAGTGAGCTTTCCAAATTTTTACGACTCCTGTGAAGACTCTCACATCAACAAAATAGCATTGGTGTCAAGGGCATTTTGAAACAGGCTGGCAAAAATTCCACTTCGCTCGGTAAAAAAACGTACTTGAAAAGTATTCAGAGCGTGTGATTTAGTGGAGGTAGCTTAAAGCGTTCAAGAAAAACTGATGATGAATTCATAAAGTCATAATACTCATTAATAATGATCTGCTGATCCCTTTTGCCCATTGCATAACAAGTAAAATCAGGGGATAGGAAAATACCTTGCATCCGTAGAGATCAACGACTACCTTGTTTAGCTTGTGTTACTGCCAAACAGTGGGCAAAGATGATCTGATATCAATGGCTCAACACTGATTAAGTCCAATTCTTGCTAAAGCATCGTATCGCGGCAACACGTCCTTCTCTTTGACACCCTGATTATTCATCCTGACAATGAATTGGGTCAGAAAAGATTAGTGGATTATAAAAATGCATCAAATATAACTCGAAGCATTATCAGAGAAACGCTTAAATGAGATAGAGATTCCCTTTCGCTGAAAACAAATTCTCCACCTTACAAAGCTTACAGATACTTCACATGCATTCTCAATTTTCACCAATCCATTTCAATTGTTTTAATCGTGTGCATCTTGTTTGTCTGGGATAAGGAATATCACCCGAATATTTGATTATCCTATTAGACATGTAATCAACGATAACGTGATTTCCGCAAGCAAACCATGGTCATATCCATTTAAAAATTCCATTTTTCTAGACACAACAGATGCAACTTGCTTTGAATTAATGCTATATTCGCATATTCATTTGAATATTGAGAAATCTAGTAATAACAGAGCTTTATATTTGCACTACTTTATTAGTGTGCATTGCAAGATCTTGCAGTGTGCACGTTCTGCTACGTTTAATCATATTTTACACTTCAATTCCGTTCTGTTTGGCTTTAAGCACTGATCATACCTCTGATAGGTGTCTTCACCCACCAACTCATGACCCAAGGACCGAGGTATACTAATATATATACCCTGCAAATTATGAGGACGTTTAACAGCTATTCCATTGCAATGAGAAGTCTCAAGTGCGTCCTACGGCATGTAAAAATGTCGTAATGCACATGTCGCTCAGAGCGTCAGGATGATCATTTATCACGTGGCAACCATTCGATCACTCAAAAATTAAGTCTATTGCTTCTCTGCTAATAGTTAAAAAATGTTAAATCTTTCAAGTCAGGGTCATTCCATTCCCGTGTGAGAATCTTGCCTGACTTCAAAGTAAACTTGATGTGACCGTAGGCCCTAACAAACGCTGGTACAGCTGTTGCATGCCCCTGTCTGTTCAGTAAATAGAAAGTCATAAGAAAGCTATAATCTCAAGGCTACCAATCCGCCTTTTAACTTCATCAAATATTATTAAAAGAAAAACTAAAACCAAAACAGGTATCTTGTAATGGCAAAAATAGTTTCCTGAGTATACTTCAGCACGTAGCCAACCACAGATTTTATTTGAAAGGGTCAAGCTTGGCGGGGTGATAAAAATTGACGTCGAATTCCAATTTGTGGGTGAATGCTACGAAAGATAACAAGACGCAAAGATAATCGTTTGCAAAGAAACTGATTTGTAGACACATTGACACAGGCAACCTTGTGGCACAGCAGAGATTCAAATATGCCTAAAACTGAGAAAATCCAAGAAGTGTTCTGAATTATTTACACTCATTTTGTAAGATTGAAGCTTTGAGAGATAGTGCCTCGCGACAAATTATATTTAAAGAGATGTTTATATTATAGAGGCGTTAAGGAAAGGCAATGAAGCGGAGGTTCAAACGGAACCGGTATGAGAGGAGAAAAGAGGTTGAAAGGGCAACTGAAGTGTGGATGCTATGAAAAGAATACAAGGTTGGCGAGAGCAGTAGAGGAGGACATGAGAGACCAGACAATAAATCTGCTGTGTTGAGGGAAGGAAACTGAAAAATAATAAAGAAAATAGATATATTTCTACAAAACGGAGCCTCGACAGACTTTTTCTACCGACTAGGTGAAGAATAGATTTGACCAGAATTATGTGAGCGATGCAATTGCTAGCCCTAATGTTGCTCTATGGTTTCTGTTGAAACAAAAAAAGTACTTGCCTCGACAACAGAAAACTGACGACGAGCTGCAAGCTGACAATTTTATTCCTGAGAGAGATCGTCCTCGTTAAATGCTTGAACTGTAGGATACATACGTTGAACCGTGCTCATAACAATTGCTTCGTGACGCATTTTCTTACAGTGCTGAAAGTGCAAGTAACCAAAATTGTACTAACCTCATTCTGCAGCAAATGGCTACTTGCTACTGTAGAAAACAATGCAATTTCCCCGTGCTTTAAATTTATTTCTTCCAAGCGAGTCAGCTTAACCACCCACTCACTAATTAGCAATAATTTTCAAGAAATTCCATATTCGTTGGAAATAATGAAGATAGGTGTAAGGTAAATTTGAATTAGTGAAATGTGACAGTCTGCAATCGGAAAATTGCATTGTGGTCTTCCTTCCCTTAAGTATCAAATATGTAAATAATAGCCAATTAACACTAAGAAACAAGTGTACGAGTCCATCTGAAAGCTATCTCCAGACACCCCTAATGTAACTGACCCTCAGCTGTCACTGTATGCATTCATAAAAACTTTGCATGATGGCACTCTGCGATATTTCGTATTTTGCTGATAAAATAATTGATTGTCAGGTGTAATGCTTTGCATGATGTCACTCTGCGATATTTCGTATTTTGCTGATAAAATAATTAATTGTCAGGTGTAATGCTTTGCATGATGGCACTCTGCAATATTTCGTATTTCGCTGATAAAATAATTAATTGTCAGGTGTAATGCTCAATTAAAGAAGTGGTACTTGATGGCTTGATTTGAGACTGTAAAGGAATAAGCGAATTCTTTTTGCCCCTTTACCTTGCTTCTCTCTTGTTCCATAATGTCCAATAGCATTTTCAACCCTCCTAGTAATCCGCAGAAATTATTCACCCCCCGTCTGCAGCCCTGGTAGTTGTATTGAAATTGCCTCGTTCCGTTCTTGTTCTCGTTCCCATTTATGTCTCTCAACATTCAAGTCAAGGAATCGAGCGAAACTGTTGCTGTCAACTAACTTGCTTGTTAAGATGTGTCATGTTTAAATACATTGTTAAACATAGCTCCCGCTTCTCTACCTTCTGATTTCCAAACAATTCAATTATGGCTCGATTACCTTTAAATTCAAGGACGTTATTAAAACCCTTTTCATTTCTGAAGTTTTTTAATAAATCGAAAGCATAGTTTATTTTCGTTGATTTGGATCTAAACCCTGATGATGTTGACATAAAAACCAGCTTTTCATCTATTTCATGACAGATTTAAAGAGCAAATCAATAGGATTTGAGAAGAAATGACTATCCTGTGACAACGATTTAGATAAAATCTATGCTATACAAGATTTGGGGGATTTGGTTGTAAATGGCTTGTTAATTATAAAACGTATTCATTACAAGATTTGCGGGATTTGGTTGCGAGCTGATTGTTAATTCTGTCTTGGCTTAAATCCTTTCCTGAAAGACAGTGAAGGAAAGCCGTTTGGTCATTGTATGTGAGGAAATCTTTTATCGAAACTAGGAGAAGGCATTCATGGCTTGTATTGTGAGTAGCAGGACGTTCTTTATGTCTTTCACGTGGTATGATTTATCTGGATGCCCCTTCATAGAATTAAGAAGTCTAGGCTTGAGGCATTTTTAACAAAGTATTGTGTAGCACTATTGAATACAAGAGGGCGCTTGCAAAGAAAAGGAAGTTTTATGATTGATTGTGTGTGTGTGAATTGTGGTCTATATAGGGCATTGTAAGCACTACGCGTGTGCTGGGAGATATTAGAAGGAGCCGAAGCTAAAGCAATCGTTCAATAGGGTGGTTATTGGGTGTGACCGATCTATTTCTAAATGTCCACAGTATTTTCATGAATGTTCTATGGAATAAATGAGGGAAAGTGTATCTTTGGATTCTTGCAGTTCGTGCGAGATATGTAGGATAGTGTAGACAAGTGATGACTACAGTAGTTTTGATGCTTGTTCATGTAGTACTAATGAAAACCTACTCACACGTGCTAAGAAACTGGATCCCTTGATCTGTCTTCTTCTCTACGATCAAGTAGTTTGCGGGGGCATACAAAATATTGCACCGTGCAGGGGTGGATAAGTTGCCTGGGTGGGATTCGTAGAGGAAATTGGCTACAAGTAAGTAAGTCTGCATGTGCTTGAAATTTTTTGTCAAAAATTGACGATTCTTTTACTGCCAACGTTTACGTTAAATATGATTTTAAAGAAATTCCCAAAATATCTCTAGTCTTAGGTTCGCATTAATTTTTGGGTTGGATAGGGGCTTTTTGCAAAGAATTCATGAGGATTGGGTTCTCTTTTGGAACCGCCTTGGTACTTGAGGTTATTTGAAAGAAGTTTTATTAAGCCCTTACTGTGAACAGGCCAATAGACAAGTTGCGTTCTATAAATTTCGTGCTTTCAAAGTAAAACTCTCATTTGCAAATTGAACTGTGAGCTGCAGGATGAGTTTTTTCAAGAAAATATATAAAACTTAAGATGATATTCTGAACTTGTAAACATTAGAATAAAGCATTTTTGTTATCTTATTACTATATATCGCATATTGGAATGGTAAAAGGATGATTTTTTTAGTATTCAAAAACTCGTTAAGGACGTCAAAATGAGCTTTTTTACAAGGAAGAGACCGGTAAATGTCCTTTTTCTTCAAATATTAAAGTACAGTTGCGACTGTCGGACAGTACTGAAGCAAACGAAGAAAAGTTTGGAGGCCATGACAATATTGACTGGATTGTCGAATGGTAAAAATTGATCGGACTGACCAACTACAAACGAATAGCGTCTCAGGAGAACACAGACGGAGAGGATGCATATCAAAAACATATTCAAAAATAGCTGACATTTCCAGATGTTTCATACTGAAAGACAGCTTAGAATTTTATAATTTCAGCCAGGATTAAGGGCAAGAATGTCAAAGGAAGATAGAAAATAACGTACATGAAAGTTTTGAGTATATGGGTGAACATTAGTGTTAAGGAAATGCTTCACCTGGCAAGAGATAAAAGTTAGTGGATGATAATGGTCACCAAGGTCCTCAGGGGTATGGCTGTTAAAGATGGAAATCATATATGAGATTTCTTGTAGAGAACTATACTAACTAAACTTGCATGGTTAGCAATAAATTCCTTTATAATTGGGAAATTTGACTTCAAGAATTACTATGTTAGATTGTCCATATAGCATAATTTGATCAGTTTGTACAAAAGAAAGAGTTTACGAATAAAAGGTACATCATACATAGGAGGTCAAGTATGAATTACTCAAGGGGTACATGGGGTCGAGTAAATTTATCTTATTGCTACTCTTTATAACTAGTGTCAACAAAAATTGTTTCAGCGGACAAGAGAGCAATAGACATAAGGCAACTTTAATGCATTATATATTTACACTGACACGTAAGACTGTTGTTAAGGAAAAAGGAGCCTTAGCTTGAGTACAATCAGTAGCACATTTAGGGTAGATTAACTATTGCAGGGCTAGCGTGAACATAGCGAAGTTACAATAATTTTGTTTATCTATCATGTTTGTCGCCAGCATGAGGTCGTTTGGCTTGAACCTTTCCTCGATTGTTTAAAAATTACTTTGATGGAATTGATAACAGAGGACTTACACTATCACTTATACGTTATTGAACAGTACCGTGACTAAACAGCTCTCCTGGCATTTGGCCACATAAGAGAAACTTGAACATGTGCGCAAACAATCGTACATAAAGATTGTGGCCCTGCAGAGATCCAATTGTTGCAACTTTGGGTATGTGGGTTCTATTGCTTCGAAATCGGAAATAAAATACTATATAATCCTTTACTTTTATTCTAAAATGACATTTACTGATTAATGCAATAACACGTTTAAGACTGCACAATGCCAATTATTTAGTTTTAGACCTCGATATGGTAAGTCTTGATGCACCACCAACATTTTTACTTTTTTCATCTGTCCTGTTTACAAAAATTGGGAAGCTTCCCTCAAATTTAAGGTAGGCATAGAAGACTACAAATTTTTGGGTCCCCAAGCTGAAACAGATTTACAAATTTTAAACGCTTTTGCCCCTTGAGTTTAGATGACATGCTTTACAGATCCTTGAGGGGATTTATTTGACTCTTGTCATTATTTTCTGTTATTTTTGGATAGTGTTAAATACGGTTGATAATGATGATGATGATGATGATGATGATGATGCAGCTTTAACTCCGTGCACTCCTCTTTGCAGGGGCTAAGGGATGCACACGCACATAGGTCTTGATTGGAGCATAGAGCATTTTAAGACCGGATGCTATTCCTGACGTCACCAATGGCTCCTTACGGGATTCGAACCCTGACCCTCTTGAACTAAAGGCAAGGAACTTATCCACTAGACCACTAGACCACTAGACCACATTTGCCATCCATGTTTTGTTTCACTCATATGCAGCCTTTGAAACCTTGAAAGGTCCTCTTCAGTCTACCCTAGATGGTAGTTGTATTAACATTACAAATCGTAGCCCTTTTTCAGCGTTTCGTATACAAACTTTGTTCATATATTTTGTTGGTGGTACAAGACAATAAAACTGCACGAAATAGCGAAAACATTTTCGTACCGAAAAGCTTTCTTTTTCTGACACTCCTCAGAGTACAAAATCGTCAGAATTGAGAACAGAAGAAATCAATAAAACTTACAGCAAACTGTGTTTTGAAAGTAACCATTCAGAGGGTGACTGCTAGATTGGTGTTGTTTTGACCAATCAGTGTCAGTGGAACTAGATAATTAGCCGAAAAGGCCCAATAAAGACAAATTCTTTTTATCTGCAAAGCAATATTGACTTCTTTGATGTGGCATTTCAATGATTTATGACCTTCCCAAGCACTTCCTCACTAGAAATCAAAGTAAACAAATAGAGATATACTGTTAGTTATCAGTTAGACTGAAGATATTCACTTTCTATTTTACGAAATGTTTTCGCCATTCAAGAATCTCTAAATGTGCGCAAAAATTGTGGTTTTGGGTGGTGGCAGAATAGTGGTAGATCCGACAGTGCAAGAAAATATACGCTAAGGATCTTTCACCTGATTCAGAAGATTGGCGGTCCTTATTATCAAAAACAGCTAGATATATCTAAAGGTAAATGGGTTAACGGATCGCTATTACAAACCCCAAAAGGTAGAGAAGGAGTCAACAGGTGCCCTACCCGGAAGTGGCCAAGCTTGTAATCAAAAGACTAAATTGTTCAGTACCGCTACCATAAAGATTTTATAGAAGAAATGTTATTATAAACAGGTACTTTTTGAAAGCCGACATAGCGTGGAAATTTAAAAAATCCCCTCCTTGTTTACATGGCCCCAGCGCGAGCCTTATTAAGGGAGGAGACTCTGTTGACATATGATACGGTTTAGTTGCCATCGTGTATGTTATGTAGTGTGCGTTCATCAATTATTTATTTGAATATGGAATCGATCATTAAAACATTTCCCCCAGCTCTTTCTGATTACTATGCTCGAGAATATATATATATAAATATGAGAAAGGTTGAATACTGATTACTTAGCAAAATAAATTTAAGTTAATGTAACAATTTAATTCTTTCCCTCAAGCATAGAGAAGTCTCGCTTTATCTTTTGATAAATCATGAAAAGAAATGAAATTATGAAATACTGAGACTACAATTACCCAACATTTTGCTAATTAGCTCTTGTCCTGATATCAACTTTTCGTCTTTTGCTGTAGGCAAGAGAGGACTGTGTTCAGACGATTGCTATCCATCCTCGGCTTTGGAGCTCATTAAACTTAGGGGGCTACAAGTTCTCTTTTCTTAAAGAAGTTGCTCTTAACAAGGCTTAAATGCCACTGACACGTTCAGAGCTACCAAGGAGGAAAGCATAGAAAAAACAAGTTATTTGAATAAAAGATTAAGCTTACAGAAACCTGTTACTAAGAACCTTGAACCGATTAAGGCTATAGCCATTAGGGGAGCACGAAGAGAAAGAGAATTTCAGAGAGTGGCAGTGCGAGGAAAGAAACTCGTGGCGTAAGTGGAAGTCCTTCACTTAAAGTACAAATAAATGAATGATTGATTTAGTGAATGAAAGACTATCTGATTCAAATTACAAATTATGGCTTTCTGTAGCTAATATATTGAAATGAATCATCACCATTAACGTTTTGCTCGAACCCTTTATGGATTTCTATTTACACTTTTGCCCGACTTGTAAAAAGTTGTTTCCTGTAGGGGAGCACATGCCTCTGTGTCTGCCACACCTATGCTTTCGATGCTTATTGCTGCGCAGCACCTAAATTTGACATAGGAAATGCGTTTTTCAAGGAATTGTGACAGGGGATATTTTAGAGTCATTCTCTCTGCAGTCCCTCACTTGCCTGCATCCCTGTTAATGCCCACTAGCGTTTTATAAGTTTTCAAAAACAAGCCTGTCACTAAGTGTCGTTGTCTATATGCAGAGAAACTCCACCAGACAGTTTGCGCCTCTAAAAGTTATAACAGTTTGTGGTAAGGAAATGGAAAGTGTTTATCATTTCACGTACCTGGGCTGAACGATTAAAGACAACCTGTTAATCTACAGAGAAATTGAATGTTGTATTGGAAAAGCATCGATTATTTTAATCGACTCCACCATTGAACTAAAGCAAAGAGCAAAATAAGTAGAGACATGTATACTACAAAGCAGTGGTAAAAAAAGGGAAAGCGAAATGCCGCAGTTACCTTAGATTTCACTTAGTGACTGCGGTATTTCGCTTTCCCATTTTTACCACTGCTTTGTAGTATTAGGCTCTATCTTCTTGTATTGAGCACTCTAGCAACGGTATCAATACTTGTTGGTATATACATGTATACATACATTCAAATATATATTAAACGGTTTATTAGAGAACAAGAGAACAGTATCATTTCAATTTAGGAGGGCGACACAAAAATTCTTGTCCGAATTTTAGATCCGAAATATCAAGGCAAATTTAAATTTCGCATTTTTCAAGTTAGCTTTTTCTTTAGAGAAATAACTGAATTCGGGTGTATCGGAAATTTGTCATACCATTTTCCCCATATTTTTGCGATCCTTTTTGACCGAATTTCATCGTATGTGATATTGAATGGCATGGGGCTTCCTGCCTTCCACGCTCCATGCCCCTTTGCGTTTCGTACAACCAATAGTAATGCAGGTCGAGAAAGAAGTGGTGCGTGACTGGTTAGTAAAGACCAGTATCCTTTTAGTGAATTCATTTTAGTTTCCAGTTGATTCTCGGCTTGACACATTATTACGGAAGACGATAACCTCTTTTCCATTATAGTTTGCCTCGTAATCGTAACTAACAGTTGTTACTAACTCTAGTGCCGAATCCATCGCGCATGCTCACCATTTTTACATCTGGACGTTGGATCGATGTCAAAACGCCTCTTTACAATTGAGAGACACAATTATTATCTCATCATTAATTCATTGCGCTCTTTCTCAATGTATAAGCTCCTTTGCAATATTTTTATAATGCTTGTTTGCTGTACAATTGTTAATACTTATTAGCACAAACCCGCGAATCAAAGAACATCTGTTTTCTTACAAAACAACTCAAGCTACGTCTTGGCTTGTGGCTACTAAATTGTCTTTTGACTGTTTATCTCAAATTACTTTCTCGTCGTGATATCCTTTACGTGTACACAAAAACATCTTCAGCAGATTACTATTAATTTTATATATCGCAATAGTTTTCTTAATTTTTGTCTGATATTATCAATCAGTCCAAAGAAGCTTCTGCGCATTCGCAGTGAGAGGCTATTTAGGCTCTGTTAGTCTGAAATTCTCATCTACTGCTATGTAAAATTTATTATGTGACTCTGACATACCGATGTGGGGGGGGGGGGGGGGGGGGGGGGGGGGATTTGGGTTTTGGCCTTCCTTTTCTCCATCATAAAAAGAGGTTTTTTAATTTTTTTTTCCCATTTAC
>JAAAKL020009306.1:0-15203 GCA_010016065.2 Carybdea cf. marsupialis auct. non (Linnaeus, 1758)
CATATATATTATATATAACTTATGGTGCCAACATTCCATTATTAATTTGAAAGAATGCTATTTGAGATAAAGTGGATCTGTGTGATGCTAAAGAAGCATATTTTTTGAAATGTCATATAGTGGGGTCTCAAAATGTCATTGTTCAAGTCTTAATTTGACAATTCCATTCAATGCTTTAAAAAGTATTTTCGGTAAGATCAAACTCTGCATTTGTTACTACAGGAACTACTTCAATTGGACTGCGGAGCACAATGTGCTATTATGTAGGGAGGTGCTGATAAATGAGCCTTTCAAGTTTAGATCAGGGTCGCGTGAAAGTGGAACGATGTGGCAGAACATTACAACAACATTAAACGAGCTAGCAAACCCAAAGTTCTCTGTCACACAAAGGTCCGTCAGGGATCGCATCCGATTTCTGGAAGCATGTTATCGAAAAAGATACGTAATGAGGAAAGGGCATCAGGTATTAGCCCGGAAAGGATAGAGCTGGACTCCATGGTAAAGGAAATAGTGAGTTTATCTCAGGCAGAGGAAACAGAGTTACAGAAGGAGGAACAGAAAAAGAAGAAGGCCCTTGATAAGGGACGTGAGACAGCAGAGGAAATGAGGCCAAGGGCCATGGAAACTCGGGGAGAGGCCCGGAAGAGGGGGTGATGAAACACCAACAGTTTCAAAAAGAAGCAGGTCTGTTGCCCCCTCTGAAACATTAACATACCTACAAGAGAAGAGACAATCTGAGGTGCAGGTGAAGGCTGAAGAGTTGGAGCTCAGGAAAGAAGAGTTAAAATTGAAGAAAGCAGAGTTGTATCTAATTAGAGAGCAACATGCTACATTACTGCAACAACAGGGGACCTTACTGTCTCAAGTAGAAAACAAACAACAACAACAACAACAACAGAGACTACATCAACAGCAACTAAAAACATTAATAAGCCAGCAATTGGAAGGCCAGTAACAGATTCGGCAACTGATTTTAACACAGCTGCACAACCAGCAAACATTCCAAGAGGTGGTGATGAATTTTTTGAGAAATGTAAGGGATTCAGACATTATGTAGTTAACTGGTTGGAAATGGAACCTTATATTAGATAATTATATATGAAGGATGGGCCATTGTTATTTGGAACTTTGGGGTCATAATCAAGGAAGTATAGGTTCAGATTGTAAAACGGGGAGTCAATTATAAAATTGGGGAATAATTTTGTCTAAGAGAATTTAATGTTTGTAGAGACATTTTAGTGTAGCTTTTCCAATGCTCTTTAATGCTGTACTATTTTCGTTTGAAGGAGAAAGGTTTAACATTCCTACATCACTAGTGCAAGGGAAACTGGGTATTTTCATGAAAATGGGTAGTGGTCATTAAATGAAAGGTTGGGACTTTTTATATCTTTCTGAAAATGTATGTGTCTTAATATGATACCACAGGTGAAAACATCAAGCATTTCAATTTGACCACCCTCCAACAATGAAGCACAAAAAGAGTAGAAGTCCTGCAATATCTCATTTCATGGCAATGACTTCAGTCATTTCCTGTTTACATTGATTTTCATCATGCACACTACATAGGCCTACCATTTTGTCATTGCAAGTAACTAAAATCAGTGAAACACTTTTTTAACCCAACAGAGCAATAGGGGGGTCTTATTGAAAATACTCATGTGCTGTTGGGGCCTCGACATTAAAGTAAGTTGACACGTTACAACTGTAATAACAAATTCGTGCATTGTGCAACAGTGCACACACAGTGTACATGTTCCCGACGGCATTTAAGGCCTATTTTCGTATATTTTTTAAAATCCACATTTGCAAAGTAATTCAGATTGTCTCCAAATGCCCGCTCTACACTTGTTCTAACTCTGCTCATGTGCATATTAAATTCCTGTTGTTCAGCAGTCAAGTGCAGACCTCGGAAGGGAGCTTGCAGATGTATCGTTAGTGGATATGCAGAGTCTCCATATATGCATAGTGGTTCTCCATCCTCTCCATGGGAAGACTCTTGGAGCTCATTTAGAAGCCCATACATACGTAAAAGGGCACTGTCGTGCCTTCTTCCCTCAACTGGGCCATAAAGAGTAGCTGTTAAACCGTTTGGTGCTACCACAGAGTGGAACTTAATAGCATGTATGCGTTTGTGGCCATTGTACAAAGTTCTTTGGTCGGCACTTGGTCTGTAAACTGGCCTTACAACTCCGTCGATGAAGCCCCAGCAATTGCTTAAAGGGCTACCCATTTGATGTATTGCTCGTGCGAAAGCTGCTAAACATTAAGGTCTAAGCCAAGGCTGATTAAAGGTCTCAAGTCAGTGTCGATGCAGTTCAAAGACATGATTAAGGACTGCATTAAATAATAGGCTCAATTGTGGGATGCCGCGACCAAATCGGGGTATCAAATCTGAATAGCGATTTGGGAATGCCAATCGACACAACAAAATACACAAAGCCTCCACCCCATCACATTTTAATCGGTTGCGGCATATTATGTACTCGGGAATTCCCAACAATAATCGTAACTCTTTGATGTGCTCCTTGTCTAACCTAAACTCTGTCCTGCTCTCGGCATCACTCATAGCGTCCAAGTTAAAACAATCGTAGTTCCAATATCGAATTCGAGGATTTTTTGGCTTACTGACATCATATAGTAGTAGCAATTCCTCATCATCAATAACTTCCTCATCATGTGCTACAAGCAAAGCGTTACGAGCTCTGTCGACAGCCATTTTTTAAGCTAACAACAAGCGCTGGGGAATGTTGGCTCCTATCGAGAGATTGAAATGTGTTTATTCTCATTTCCCGCCAAAACATTCCTCTGCATGATTCATTCGTCGACTCAGCGAAACCTGTTACGTCAACTCAAAGCATTCGTCAACTAGGGCCCAGTGTTCTTTATAAGATTCGTTGTCGTCAACTGACTCGTCGTGTCATGCTAAAGGTCCCTAAGGTCTTACAGTTTACGACAGGAAGTTATGGATATGCCACATTAAGAAGGGGAAACGCAGCTTTGTGGTAGAATGATCTGATAAATGTTTACGGCTCATTAGAACAGTTTGGAAGGGAAATAGGTTCATAAAAGCAGGTTGTCGTTACTCTTTAGAAACCCGATGGACGATAGAACAGGACCAAGAGCAGCAACTTTTGATGGTTATACTTTAGCCAACATAAGAACAATATTGGAAGAATAATCATCATCCAGCAGAGAATGGTGATTTAAAATCAAATTTACTATCCAGGTAGCTCCCAAAGTGGCAAATATGGTGAATTTATTGACGCCTAGGTAGTAAGCAAAGTCTAAGTGCTCGTTCAGGATGTGTCTGTCGTAGAGGTGCATAGTCAGCTGGAAGAAAAAAAGCTGATGGCAGAGACATAACTGGTATTTCGACCATTTTCGCCATCACTGAAATAAGTCCGAGATCATTTTATATCACTGATGAGCTGGGCGGTGGAAGCTGTCACCGAGTACCTCTAGCCTTACGACTATGCATCAACAGTAGATTATTCCATTTTTTGGAGAGACTTGATTACAGACTCCTGATTAAGACAGACTGCAGATATTAAATAAGTATCATCGATTTGAAGATACGCAAGTTTGATCAGGAAGAATATCTGTTTAAAATAAAGCATAATACAATCAATTTGAATTGATTAAACCCGAGCAATATATTGATAGATAGGTTGTTCGTGAGGGTATACAGCCATCGAAATATCCTGAAAGTACAGGGTGTGGTGCAGTTGATGATCACATGTTGGTTATCAGAAAGAGCAGCCCATCTTGTAGCTGAAAGGAAATGTAGAGCTGCTTCTCCGGACACGTTATCATTCGTCTTTGACAGACAGCGTGCCGTCGGGGGAGGGTGAGGGCGGAGCGGCATCTATACACCGATGTATATTTACAATTATCCTCAGTGTCACTTTTTCTGGAAGACGGAATCAAGAATTTGCTCTAGAGCACTGTGACGCTAGTGTGCAAAATGGTGAAAAGTAATTTGATAAATGCTGCTTCCTTCTTACCAGCCATATTTGCAGGATTATGAAGACCTTCGCCAACCATATCCATAACAGAAAATCAAGAATGTGATAACCACCACACCTATAATGAATGAATGAAAGTACGTTAATTGAAAATGGTTTGAAATGAATAACCTAGCTTACTCATTGCATTTCTCATCAGATTTTAACGTATTGAACATCAAATCTTGAAAAACAGTGGGATCCCATTACCCCGGCCCCTCCTCATGGCACTGCTACTGTATTCGACCCAAGATCATTCGGTGACTATTCATAGATGTTACGTCATTGATCTTTGACGAACAATAGTAAGTGATTTAGCATTTCCATCAAAACTTTTACCTGTAGCACGGCACTGTGCCCCCTAAATGCCCCCTCGGACATGACGATGGGACAATTGCCATCTGCCCATTAAATCCTTGCAAATTTTATAGCCTATTTCAACAACAGGATGAAACGATACGATGGCAAGTCGTTGATTCAAGTATTACTGATTTCTGAAATCATTTTTACTTCCACTCCCGATCCTTGTTGTTCTAGTCCGTGTCCGACAACAGAATATTTTGACAACCTCTTTGTCCCCTACCTGAATATTCAATTCGTATCACATTCCAATATCGCACGGAAATACTTTAGAGAAATAGGAATAACAAAGTAAAATAAGAAACGCCGTAAGACGTCAACACTTTTATTTTAAACAATTTAGAACAAACAGGATGCTTAATTAGCCCCACTTAGTTGTGTTCTATTTCTCTGGTTTATTAACCCCATGTGAATGGAGTCTGTTGATGCTGCTATTCTCTGGAATGATTAATTTGCACCTCAGAGATTTCAACATCAAACTTTGAATATAGGTCTTTGGAAGTTAAATTCCCTTGGGTGACAGGTTTCTCCGCAATCAGCATTCTGTTCTGAAGCATTTACCCATGGACTTCTAGATAATAACTAGTTATTATTTAGAAGTCCATGGCATTTACGATGGCTCTGTTATGAAGCTATCCATCAGTATGTAGACCTGAAGCAGAATCTCAATATTAGCCTCTGAAATGAGTAGCGTTATTTGCAAGAAGACCTGCAGCCGCTGATAAGCAATTTCAAAAACAAGATACCTCCGCTGCTCCAAAACGACATTTTTAGTGAGCTTTTACCACAGCAATCTAGAGTAGCTATAGATTCTGTGTGTATACATCATTTACTTGACAACTAACTTATATAGTGTCTTCATTCAAACGTCTCTTATAAGTAACGAATGTTTAGAAGTTAGTTAACCCGAACTTATCAAAATGTCAAATGTTCCATGTACCTAGAGTTTCTCTTGAAATATTTCCACTTTGTCTCCAACTAA
Source organism: Carybdea cf. marsupialis auct. non (Linnaeus, 1758) (assembly GCA_010016065.2). NCBI lineage: Eukaryota > Metazoa > Cnidaria > Cubozoa > Carybdeida > Carybdeidae > Carybdea > Carybdea cf. marsupialis auct. non (Linnaeus, 1758). Next base: position 5,347 of record JAAAKL020009306.1, read on the forward strand.
AACATAGTCCATACCGATGAGAAAAATGTAAACATGGAAAATAATAATCACACGACAATTGTTCACAATTTTTACGAAAAGAACGATAATTCCTTTCAACTATAAGATAGTCGATGGTGGCGGAAGGCCTATTGCATATATATTGGGAAAGCTTTGATCTGGACTTGTACACTTTTTTCCATAATTTCATTGGCCTGCAGTTAATATATAGCATATCGATACTGGACCAAGGAAGATCACATGATTATGTTGTATGGCAGATTGTCAGATCTCCTTCATCCAAATATCTTATACTGATTTTTTAACGTAAATGACAAGTCACAATTACGTTCTATTCTTGGATTCTATATCGCAAAAAAAGTATTAAAATACTAACCTTTGCTTTTGCGTAAAGAGATGTAATTGGTCAAATCCAGCCAAGATTGTAAAAAACATGAATTTTTGAATAGTGGTGACGTAGACAAAACTGGCAGATGTGTTAGTTTGGTAACGTTTTGTCGCACTTCTTAAAAATTTCGTTTACAGTATTAGTAGATTTTTGGTTATCATGATCGCATCCTCCGATTTGGCACGTCGTTTGCATTTTCTGCCATAAAAAGATGAATTACGACGGGTTTTATCGCATATTTCTTATTAAAAAATTGCTTTTTAAGCGGATAAGACCTTGTTAAGATTTAGTCTCGAGGCAATGTTATAGTAAGCAGATAGCACTTTCCCTCCTATTGTACAATAACTGTTTTCGACAAATGTTTAAGCAATGGAGTTGAAATCTTTGAGTACTGCACAATATTCGAAATTGACAAGGTATAGTTTATTTGAGCTTGTTATCAAAGAGTGTTTTTCAGGCAACAAGTTCATTGAAGATACATAGCCATAAATATGTCATGACTAGGCAGGTACGTTAATATAGATGCAAAATATTGAGATGCATTAATTAATAATCTTTCTCTTAACATAGAGTAGTTTTGTTTTCAAGAAGCCGTTCCTCGATGGTTTTTTTGAAATATAACTCCTGGTGTAACTGGAATATCTTCGTGACTAGAGTTTGTGTCCATAGTATTTGAAGCTGCATCTCCAGTGAACTCGTCTATTGTCGCTAAAGTAGTACATAAATTTGATTAAGCAGTAATGAAATACTTCTGTATACATCAAGCTCCTGAAGGGACTTAAAAAGGACCCAAACCAATAATTAAACATTTGTTTGTAATCTTCATTTGAGTCGGAAGCAATGTTCTAATGTAATGGATTTCTGTTATTATTGTTAACTAATGGATTCTAGGTGTTAATGGTTCCTGGGTCCTTTCAAATGGGTTTGTTTCTTGTTATGTTATTTCCTTCCCATCTGTGCCTCCATTCTGATCTATCCCGTAACGGTCGAGTCGTTCCTTATAGTCCAAGAAGTGTTTGTTAAGTTGGTTGAACTTGTTCCACACGAATCGCAGTGTCGAACACGACTTTCCTTGGGTGCAAAAGCTTGATTAAAAACAACTTGACTGCCGAAATAACCATACTATACTAACTGAACAAATGTATTCTGTAGCAGGGGATTGAAGCGAACTAGATCAACAACTTATGATAGTATTCATGATATTATGATCTTGGGGTAGTAGCAAATAATAATGAAATCAATACAAAACTTGTTACGGTACGTTGTTATGGTAACCATGAGACGAAGATGTACTTGGTTATGTTCAACTCATGATAGTATTCATGATACTATGATCTTGGGGTAGTAGCAAATAATAATGAAATCAATACAAAACTTGTTACGGTACGTTGTTACGGTAACCATGAGACGAAGATGTACTTGGTTATGTTCAAACCAGACGACGAACTTTCCAGAGGGCTGGTTTATATCTCGTCACTTTTGCGGTAGAGATATGGAGACACCGTTATGTGCCCCTCAGGCCATTTGTGCTCCGGACGTTTTCCCCTCCAGAAAAATTAAGTTAGTGTTTGTATTGTACCTGTTCAGAACGCACAGGAAAACGGAACCAAGAGTATACGTCGAAAAGCAAGTCCAATCTTGCATGTCCTTGGAACTCGATATTCGTTAGTGACACAAGTAGTGGAGTACGAGCTTTATATGGAAGGTTTTCCCAGTGAAATGACGTAATGTTTTCAGAGTAAAGACTAAGTAGATGGTTGATAACTCTGTGAAAGATGAAGGGTAGCTCAGAATTTGTTTGTCAAAGAGACCTTGCAATGGTTTATGACATTTTAACGAAAATACGACAAACAAATGATACTGCTGTTTCACATGACATTATTTTAAAAAGAGACATCAAAACACATGTTCACCAAAATAACAAAATGGAATATTCAACCCAGTAGTATGTTTGCAAGGAAGAAAACATGCTTATCGAGCGCTGCGGGCGTGCTATACGAATTTGTCGCAGGAAGTATCTGCCTGAAGATCGTAAAACGTGAAACGTAGCGTAGCAAAACCCAAGTTCAGTACCTGTAGCGATTTTTCTTTCCTATACTGCTCTACATTTATACATTGCGCACCCTGGCTGACGGATAGTCAACTGGATTGATGTTATTCCTTCGATTATATAGATATTCTCACTAGACCTTTGATTACTTTGTCTAGAAGAGTTGTGTTTCAAAATTGTAGTTATTTAGAACCACTCAAGGCAGTTAAAAGCTTTGCTTGAAGGTTTGGTTGAAGTGTGTATTTATATTTAGCAATCCAACTTGAAAAGTTATAAAATACAAATGCTTACTTTGCTGGAGGGATGAGCAGGGTAATTGGCAATAGATTTATTAGATCAGGCAGATGTCGAAGGAGGCCGGGGGGGGGGGATGTCAGGCATTTTGAAATATTACCTTTATTGATGGTCTTGCTAGATATAAAGTGTTTTAAAAACAGAGAATTTGAGTTAGAAGTTTGAAAAGATACTAGAGATATAGAAAATTGTGTCACGAACGGGACGGAATTGCGAATCCACGCTACAGGACCTCAAATACACGTATAAAATTGGGGGCTACTAATTGCGAGTATCAGATTCCTTATAACTGCCGTTTTAATGCCACTGCAACTTTAATGGGTTTTGGACAGAATGATGGACCGGTTTGTCAGTCCTGCCATGATCAACTCTCATGGCGAAGTGAGTCTGATCTCCAAAATTTCGTAGAACTGTAAATCGATGTCCACAGATGGGGTATCTGAAGCTAGTATGGCGACTAGAGAAATAGGGAATGTTATCAGCGCAGTTTATGCAGAGCGCTCGCTGAGAATGCATAGACGACGGGTTCGAATCCCATTAGTAACATAATTTCTATTTCTCTACTGCTATTTCAAACAGACTGTTTCGATTCCCCTGTTCTCCAAAACCTCTTCTTCGCACATTAAATATGATGTGAAGTAAAAGATAGAAGAAACTTCTAAGGTTTTTAATGCTGTATGTAGCTGGGAACGCTTTTTCATTCATATAAACTACGTGAATCTGAAACGTTGTAAATTTCAGGAGAAATCACTTGTTAAAGCCCACATTCTCTGTCAGTGGAAGAGAGTTTGACAGCAATGTGATTACAGTTACGAATACACGAGTAAAAACGCTTTAAAGACATGGTACAGGAATAACTGACTGGACTATTAATACGCTATAGACATGCTATAGACATGCACAAGGGTATGTATCACGAGTTAGGAAATGGTTAATCATCGTCAAAGATGTTGTATCTTTTGAAGAGGAGAGCATAAGCAAGTATATTAGAAGGAGTGATGCTTCAATGATAAGAGAACTGTTGATTATATCTGAGGAAGACGGCAAGGGATATCCCACGGAAAATAAGGAAAAGAAACAGGCCAAAAGAAGAGGAATGTTTGAGTTAAAGAGAATATACAGAATTTTTGAGCAATATTACAGAGGAGAGAGACGAAAGTGGGCATGGATATATATGCAGATAGGATACTATTAGAAGGGAAAAAGAAGGGTCGATAATGGCAACACAAGATTAAACTTTGAGAGCAAATGAAATTAATGACAGTGTGGAAAAGATTAATACTTTTTTTTCACGTTGAGTTGATGGATATACTGACGAAACGAAGTTGTGCCGGAATGCTCACAAGATGCACAAAGAGATTGGTGTTGTTTTGACCAATCAGTGTCCGTGGAGCTGAAAGGTTAACCGAAAAGGCCCAATGAGAAGACAAATTCTTTTTGTCTACAAAGCAACGGTTTTCTTGCTTTGATGTGAATGGATTCTAATACGGCCAAGTGAAAAGCAGATCTAGCTAGTAATTTCCTTGATTCTCTTTTGGTTATTTTCTGACGAATTGTACCCTGAGGAGTGTCAGACGAAAAAAGCTTTTTAGTACAAAATGAATTCGATGTTTCGTGCAGTTTTATTATTCTGTACCAAACTTTTCGAAGATGTAACTATATGACTTTTTTAAAGGGTTCAGACAGTACGAGTGGTAAGAAATTTTCAACTTAAGAATTGGGAAGGGCCTATTATTTGCTTTTTGGTCGTTGTCCAAACCTAACTTCACTCGATCATTTTTCTTCTTCCTTTTTCTTCTTCCTTTTTCTTTGCTACCATCTTTATCTCTTTACTGCCTTGCAACATATCATCGATTAATTGATATATTTATTCAAGTTACGCATTTGTTACATTTTTGTTTTCCTTGTAGTGCTTGTTAATTCAGTGTTCATGCTGGTGATGAATACGGCATTAATGTACACCGTGATGCAATTTCGTGATGTCACTGGTACCCGAAAGAAAATAGAGTGAAGGATCGGTAACTAATTGCTCAGATTGTATTTACGATCTCGAAATCGACTTAGCAAGTGTTTGAATTCTATGAGCTCCTTATTTGTAGAAATTCGGTGCGAGTTGATATTTAACTTTCCTCGGAAAGGACTGCGTCATTTTACGTATTTTTGTAGTAAATGGGTCGTTTTTCTCACTGTTATCGATTTCCTTGCCGATAAATTAATGGTTTTTGCGCAACAAATGCCATTTCGAAAGTTTCGATTGCTTGATTGCTTAATTTACCATGATATTTTTGAGGAGAGGAATGATTACCAGCCCTCCACTTCCATTCTTCCATTTAATGAGAGTTTTTAGACACCTTTTGGCAAACGATGAACGACGTTAATAGGGCGTGATCCACCAGGGGACTAATTCCACGTAACCAGGGGCAGTTTTAGCTGCAAATCTTTCTGAGGGAGGGAGACTGCCTAAACGATTTCGATGCATTGCGATCAACACTTTGCAAAGCTGCAGCTCGTCTTATTTTAAGTAAATTGGAAGAGGAAACGAGAGAATAATGAAGGGGGTACTGTTGTATGGGTCGTACGATCTCAGCTACAGTGGTGCAAGTGAGGGACGCCATTTTCCGCCATATGTCAGTGCTGGCGAAACAAAATGTAGCACCCTTCTTATACTCGTAATAACTATACTATCTGAAACTGGTGAAATAGACTAGACTGCTCTAAATATTCCTCATGTCGAAGGGATTTGGGTGAAAGAGTTTGGTATGCATGGTAGAAATACCCCCATTGTTGTTTGTGGAGCATGAGATTATTATTGTTACTTTACCCTTTGACTTTCCCCAACTAATAAAATGTGAAAATAGTGGGGATAAATAGCATGCAAACAATTACTTGACGTAGGATTGGTATGATCACCATTCACCCAACTACTCATGCAACTAGTTGCCTTACATTTACATTATGATGGTGGTATAATCTAGAAGTGAAAGGGGCATATGCGGAGGGAAAATGATGACGTCCTAAATCAAACGTTTTAGAAATAGTACAATCTGACTTCAGATATCGAAAGGCTAGCTTTGAGTAGGCTGCTTCCCAAAGTAGCAGACCTGTAGTGTATATATTGTTTAAACTAGAGGCGTTTGAATGTCAAAAATCTCTGGACAAAACTCCGTTAATATTCCTTGGTTCTTTAAGTTAGGAACCAGCGTTAAACAATAGGGTTTTGTTAGACAGATTCAAAACTTTGAAACCTGGTATCTCCGTGTTGGGAAAGGGCATCACTCTAAAGTTTGACGTTCTCACTAATAGGGTAACATTATAATTGAGTTTTTTCCCCTTAATTCAAAAATGTTCAAAATCGTGACGTCACACTTTCCCACCGTATTGTGTATTAAGAGAGCATTTACGCTATTTTTTATTTTGTATATGTAGTGTTAACATCTGTTTATTTAATTAACTGTATTTTACTTTTCTCGCTAAAAAAGCGTATTCAACTGTGAATCTAGTTAAAATTATTTTAAGTAGTCAAGAGAACTTTCACATACTTGAAATGTACTTAAATGACATCTCATACACGGCATATTGCATAAGTATATAGCAAGATCTCATTTCAAGAAAACAGGAAAAAATGCCATCAAACCGTTGTATCCGAAAGGTTTGTGCAGTGTTTAGCACCTTGTAACGATCTAGCGAGAGGATTAGAATATAAACTGCTCATACGGTACTAGTGTAGACACGTTTTAGAAATTGTTTCTTTCGTCATTCAACTCTTAAGGTATATGTTATGAGACTCGTAAGACAGGGTACATTTGCTGTTATTTCAAACACCCGACGTTTGAATCCCTAGGTACAGAACCAACTAAGGTACAAATGTGTAGAAAAACCTGCCTGCTCTAAAAAGGGAACCCACGGGTTTGGTATCTTCAAAGTGTACCTTGAAAAGATTGAAGCAGTTGAACTTAGATTTTACACTGCAAAACAGTTAACAAAATTTTAAGCAGGAAGAGTATATGTCAGGGAAGAAGTTATTTAGAATTTCCCTTACGAAGAATACGTAGAGAATAACCGCGTTCTACTAAAGCAAGATATCCACAATAATTTTGCGCCCTGGAGCTGAAATTGTGTTTGTGACGAAACTACTGCGCCCTGTTTTACTATGCATATGTTGGTTCTACAATAGTCTTAGATATTTTTTCAGTGTTATTTTGCCATTTAGTCTTTATCAAGACCTTTTTCGTTGGTTAGGGTTGTTTACTTGTTTTGATAGCCAGGAACGTATGCGTCAGTGAGCAATACAAATATCCTTCCAGGTTTCTCGAAGGGCATTCCATGAAGGTTCAGTTGTTTTAAACATTTCGTTGAAGTTTTAGACTTTACTCTTTGGTGGAATGCAGTACTCTTAACAGGACTACTCCTAGGAAGACTACAGTACTCATAATATGACTACTCCTAGGAAGGCTACAGTACTCTTAACAGGACTACTCTTAGGAAGACTGCTGTATTCTCAACAGGACTACTCTTTGGAAGACTACAGTACTCTTTGGAGGACTACTCTTTGGAGGACTAGTGACAAGTACAGTACAAATTGTGATTTCTAATAGATCCTTTTACGTTGTTAAGGAATGATTGATGTATTTTTATATTTGAAGTATCAGTAGAATAGACATAACAGGGGCTAGTTTGTTGAAATTTTGCAATCTTTTTTGTATCACAAAAGACGCCAAAACTGATGCAATATTTTTATTGTTCTTTGTCTACTAGATCTGTGTCTCTCATCACCCGTAACGTATGCTTTGAATATTGCGTAAGACTTGCTGTAGCGACTCTTTCAATTTTTGTGTTCCACTGCTATAATCAGACATAGGAGTCTGCAGCATTTTCGTGCTTGAGAAATTTAGTTCTTGGTGTAGAGTTTCCTTTATATAAAGCCTAATAATATTGATGGCCTGATATTAATACAGTGTAAATATGAAAATGTTTTCCGTCAAAAGTTTGAAGAATTGTGTTGGTTAAGAAGTCGGTTTGGCGAAGCGTTACACCTTAATAAAGTCATGGTAAATGGTGTAGTGTGAAAGAGAACAATTTTGTATCGTAAATTTACTTGACTGAGATGGTATTTTGAGTCTGCGAGATCACAATTATATGCCACTTCTGTCAATCACTTAGAGATTATTTCCCATGTAAGCATTGCAGTGCTTGTTATTGTAAAAATACATGTATATCCTCTTTGATGACCTAAACACAACTATCGTTTATTTTGTTTAAAGATAAACCAATTTTAGACGTCAAGTACTGGAGTGGATGGCATGCTTGTAGGTCGTTTAGTTTCCCTTGGTATTTGAAGCACAGTGCTAATGAGAAAGTCAGTAGAACACCGTAACCTTATCAATTGAGAATATTCAGTTGGATTTAAAGCTGCATGATACATAGTATCGGAGAAGGAAAGATGATAGTCGACCGTAGTTGAAGGCAACACGATTTTTCCTTGTTCATTACTTATTACCACGTTTGTGGTAAGAGTGGGTGCCATTCCTATCACTGGTCAAATGTTAATCACTTTCCCAAGCTCTGTCTGGACGTATTTCGCCTACGTACGTAATATTGGACACTTTGTTGTTTAACTTGTGTTTATGGTGAGAAAGTCAGTAGAACACCTTAACCTTATGCATTTAGGACCACGCAAGTCGGAAGATCGCCCTATCTTCTTGTCTTTCACTGCTCGAGATATACAAAGCTGTTTGTATTCATTGGTCCACACAAGTTGACTGATCTACAATATGCTACGAATCTGGTTTCGCCCTTTCAGCATGGGCGTAGATTCTGGGAGGACGGGGGGGGGGGCTCGTTCCTTCACTCTTCAGGATGGGAGGACAAGAACTGCTTTATCCACGTTTAATCCCTTTGCCCCCCCCCCTCCCCCCCTCCACACACACACATGCCTTTCAGTCAACTAGTTTTCACAAGTTGCACTATTGAAAATCTACCATTGCTTCAAGGAGGTGTTCTTATCGCAATTTACAAAGCGTAAGTGTCAAAATGCTTCCATAGGATATTGTTGACATGTTGTAGCTCCCCATGAATCTCATGAAAGTGTGGAAGAATGTGTGAATAATTTAAATTACCCTAGGACGTCTGTTACAACTCATTCCTTGAAGCTAAGAGGCCACTATTCAGTGGCAAAGCTAGCGGTACACCGATTCACAGTTAAAACGTTTCGATGTTAGGGCTCCCTGTGTTTCCCTGCTAACCACGAAAATTTCGACCGAAACAAACTACTTTGGCGTTCTCAAGGCCCAGTTCTTGTTAGCACTACATTTATTCGTCTTCCATTATCAGGGGCTGGACTGTTAGCGTTTTAAGAGCCATTTTCGAATTGTATGATCTGTGCTGTGTTGACGATTGTTCATGGCTTATTTAGGAGAAAGTGTCCCTCGAGACGTTCCGTCTGTGGAGTGTTGAAGTCTCGTTCATCAGGAATGCAGCGCTCGACATTTGCAATGACACAAATTATGGATATTAGGAACTTTTTACATGAAAAAGAATCGGGTTGTTAAGAGATGTGCACATAACTAGGTTTTTGGGTTGCGTTTATACGGTGCCGCTCAAGTTTTGTACGGGCTAAATGAAGGTGAACCGTCAAGGTTAGGAACTACTACAAAATCGTGCCAGTTTGGATCCTTGCAGGTCAAGTTTTTGGGCGGCACCGTGTAGACACTTCAGCAGGTCAAGTTTTGGTCTAGATCCCAAACGAGACTGACTTTCTGTAAAGAAAGAGGTTATTTGAAAATGGTGTCAATCACGCCGCAATCACATTGTATTATCTGGCTGACGAGGGAAGATATCGCGTTGCTAAGAAGTTGCGAATGCCTTTGGTGTTTCTAGATCAGCAGTATCTGTTGTGGTTCGAAAGGTTACGAAAGGAAACGTAAACTACTGGCTATACCCACGGGTTTCTAGTAGCATGCGAGTCGTTAGTAATAAGTTTCATTTCAGCATTGTGGTGTTGCGTTGCGGAAGACTGGGATCATATGATGCTGTGAAGCAATGAATAACGCACTCATTTGCAACTGAAAGCTTTTTCGTGTCGCTTCTCTTCGGAGTTACATACGACAAACAAATGGATATTTACAG
>JAAAKL020009307.1:0-15202 GCA_010016065.2 Carybdea cf. marsupialis auct. non (Linnaeus, 1758)
GGACATGAAGGACTGGCTTTCACTAGCAATTCCGCCTATTGCACTTAAACTTAAATTAATAAAAGTACAATCGAATTAATAATAATAATAATAATAATGAGGAGGAGGAGGATTATTAATATTCTACACGTCACTTACAGGTAAAAATTTTCATCCTAAATTTGTGCATGTCGGTAGGGGGTATTGCAGGGGTACTACCTCAGCCCACTCATTTTTAATCTCGTAATTATCACTTTCATCCAGTATATCGAATCTGGCAAATTTCTTAGTCAGGCAATTCATTCTCAAAATTATTACAGCCTCGTCATTGGCACCAATTTGCTGACGATGCCTTTGTTACTACTGTACATGAATAGCCTGAAAATCAGATTTTGTTCCGTGGAGTCGTCTGACTATCCGTGTTGATAAGTGTAATTGTTTTGGAATTGTTAAATCAGGTGCACATTTAAAACAACTTCTTCCGAAAGTTTTCATAAATGGCAATTTGGTACCAGCCATTTAGTTAAAAGACAGCTTCAAATATCTTGAAAGAATATTTCAATTTTGAAATGGACAATTGTGATCTTAAGAGACCCCATTAAATAAACGGGACTCTATTCCGTTGCATCCAAAATATAAACTCTTACTACATTAATGGTATCTTTTATCAAAATTCATGGTATCTACCTAATAAGTGATATTGATATCACATGGATAAAAAATGTTCTTGATTTAAAATGTCACAATTCATTTAGACATTGGCTTTATAGAATTAGTATAAGGAATTTAAACAAATCTACAGTGACAAACTGCCTTACCTCGCAAGGTTTCATCATACGGGCACTTATTAAGATAGCATGGTAGATCACCTTGGCATAAGGCTCTCAACGGCCTTCCACGAAGTATCTACAATTTCACTTCATCATCTAAATAACTCCTTGTCAACTCTCAAAAACCAGCATTTGTAGAAAAAAAATAACAATAATCTGTGGTTTTTATACGTAAATCCTCCACCTTTACAGCATATTGTCTCTTCAAGTCATATATCCCTTCAAGAAGGTAGATATTAACCGTCATTCAATATTTCGTCTATGCGTTAGTATCTTGCAGCTTTCTTTGATAATTCGGGCTAGGCTTCCCTGTTTGTCATCACTGAGGATAATTTTAGACATTTTAGATAATTAAAGACGACAATTTGCTGTATATCTTAGAACTAGCGGTGAGTTTCGAAACTAACCTTGCAATCAATTATGATCGAAAGTGGAACAAGTATAAAGACGTATGCTTTTTGCTTTATAAATTTCAACATGAGTGCTCTTGGAGGGATTTATAAAAGTAGTAATAAATTTATGACAACTTGAAAATCGACAATAGGAATTTCTTAATTAAGAAAATCGTAAGTTGTGCTATAAGAGCTACGTATTTCATTTTCTATAGAAAGATTAGATGGAAAGATAAGATAAAAATTGGTAGAAACTTGTAGTCTTAGTATGGTAGATTGATGATTTTTCTAGGAGTAGTCGATTTTATTTTTTTTTATTACTTTTTTTATTTTTTTATTTTTTATTTTTACTCCGTGTATTGTTTTTTGTTGTTCTTGCTGCTGTTGCTGTTGTACGCTAGACAATTATGTAAGCTACATGTATCATAATTTGCACTGGATAAACCTATTTGCAGCGAGTACCCTGCTATGTAAGCAAATAGAGGGAAATATACTGCATCTGCTGCTGCTACTACTACAACTACTACTGTTACCTATATCATATTCTGTAGAACGGGTAAAGATTAGCCGAAACCTGAAATGTTGGTAGATGGTCTTTTCAGGGGATATCGATGCTTAGTCAACATCTTTCTCTTCTTTTTTTCTCTCCGTTTGTTGCTGCTAATTTTGTTGTTGTTGTTGTTGTTGGACGTAAGAATTATGTGTAAACTACACTCACCATAAGCAGCACTGGATATGCCTATTTGCAGTGAGGATCCTGCTATGTAAGGGAATATAGCGGAATATACGAAAGTCGTTTTAAGAAAATTACCATCGTTACTAAGCAAATGTTTATTTGATCTACTGAACAAATTGCAAATCGACAATATCAAGTACATTTTAAGAAAATGGCGAGTTGCGCAATATGTACATTCTACTTTTTTGAACTAGACGAGACAATGACTGTCCATATTCTGTCAACTACTTTGATTGATGTCATTTTCTCATTTCCGTTTTTACATATCGGCATACGCCGACAATTAGTTAGTATCCAACAGAGAATTGTTTTCGTTTATCAATAAAAAAAATGAGATTTTATTTCGTTTTTATTAAAATCAGTATTTTAATTTGATTGCTAAGTCGTGTGCCATTTCATTAGGACTTTTCGTTGTGCCTTCTTTAGTCAACTTTTCTTTGTCATTTCCTTCTCTTTCTATTCCTCTTTTCTTTCATTTTTGAATTTCAATGCTTCAAGCTACGTTTCAAAAATAGATCTTGTAGAGCATAAAATGAGTTGGGCGAAAATGTACTTTCTTCAACTTGAGAGGCTAAAATACTCGGTGACACCTCTCGCAATGCTTTTTCCAAGATAAATAAATAATAAATTTAGGAATAATCTTGAAAAAGAGAGGATGTGAAAAGTCAAGTCCGAAGAGATACTAGAAAAAAGTGAAGATATGTTGTCATTAGAATTCGAACCGGTGACAGACGCTATTTTTCAATGTGTTTCGGTATGAACAGAACGATTGTGGTGTTATGGTTGTAATTTTTCAAAAAGTGTGGATACCTCCTGTCAAACAGTGTTGGAAGTCTATATTTATTTAAAATATCAATATATTTAAAATATCTTTTGATCAATTTAGGCAAAAAATCGGAGGGAATCACCTGAAAATAGATCTTATGGAGTATAACATGTGTTGGGCGAAAATGCACTTTATTCAATTTCAGGGGCTACAATACTCAGTAACACTTCTCACAATGCTTTTTCAGCCCCAGTTGTTTTTCTTAAGTGATGGTTTAGTTGGTTTAACAAAGTGGAATATATGAGGCCTGCTTAGTAGTTCTACAGAGCCACTTGCCTCTAAGCTATTGGTGATAAGTTTAGTTGCGGTTTTGGAGGGCAGGAGCCCAGGTTCCATTGAAGTTTAGGGGATCCTGTGACGTCATGCATTGACATGCGGTTCATATGAGGTATTGCATGCAAAGAGGGAGGTCTTTATGGTGGTTCTGCAGTCTTTCCAGTGCGCCTAATGCCTCTGTCTTCCAGATGTATATGAACAGACACTTTAATATCGTTCTATGCATTGAAATACAGGTACCCATGGAATATTGGACCCCGGGTCATGGACCGGTTTCCTAGCCGTAAATCCCCACTGCCGGTAATAAGCTTTGGAAACATGCTAATGCAGAATATGTAGGTCTTGATAATAGTCCTATTACAAGGCTATGCATGGGGGACACATTATTAACTGTCGTTGGAAAGGGCAACCACAGAAATAAACAGATTGGGGCTTTCAAGGAGTATCTTCCTAGAATTTTGTTAGTAGCCCAACTGGACACGAAAACCGCTGAAACGGCACCACAGTGACCCAGCGCAAGGCAAACTGGCCGAGGTCGACCCGAAGCCGTCGCAGACCATTGCCGCCGCTGTCAAGGGCGCTCAGCGACCCCATCCACATTTCCGATATTTTTACTTTGATTCCATGTTATCAACAATGGCGACGCAAGCTAGTGGAAGTGGTGGAGGAGAATGTGGCCCATACTCAAATAGCAAGGACCCTGTCTCCTCGGTCCTTCTCACCTTGCCTATTACATGTCAAATATGCCTTGGAAAGGTGAGTGTATATCCATGCTTCATTAATAACTTTGAAACTTGAAACTAAAAGAAACGGTCGGCGTTCAGGTTTTTGGATTCACTGTACAGTATAAATAAATTAGTACGTTATAACTAAAGAAGACTAAATATGCAAAAGTATTTATTTGTATTAGTGTACAACTTGTTAGATATTTAGTCTAGTTTTTGAAATATGTCCTGTTTGTCTTGATGAACGCTTTGTTTATCGCTTGTCAAATAGCTGTTGAGACCGGTAAATGGATGTTTTGTGCTGTATGTAGACAGCAGATATTTCGTTTTCATCTACCATTCTTGCTCATTTTTGACGTAGTTTAACCTTAAAAGCTGATATATGCAATTGTTGAAATTCGTGTTCTAGTTCCTGGAGTATCCACTGACCTGTATTGACATTCTAGCTGGAAAACAAAGCCTCAAACAGCGACATCTACTTTCAATCGGCATTGTTAATAACAGAAACTAAGACAACAATTTCAGTTGCAAGTGTTTGGAATTGTTTGGGACGTTTGCTTACCTTAAATAATCTACAAGCAGAAAGATATTTCAAAAAATATTAGATGGAGAACTAAATCTACAGGCCTAGTAACGTACCTCTGTTCACGATGATAAGTAAACAGCAATATAGATTTGCATATACCGGCAAGATCTTTTCTGTATCGGAAGCTAACCGTAAATGCAACTACCACCTTGGCATGGTGCTTAATACCCAGATATTGTTTTTATTCCAAAAAGAGTTCCGGGGTTACAAAGGTTTACATTTGAAGCTACCAGATTTCTAACGTGATATAGTGTAAGATAATAGGTGAACACCGCTTTGGGTTTGAAGGTGCGACCGGCGAATGTTGCTCTTGACCCCTAATATGAAATTGCCTGCATGTCTGTCTGCAGCAAGTATACGGTCAAAATATCCTTTCGGTGGGCACAGCACAGTCAGTTGTAATCTTATCAGATCCATGGTGGCCACCAATATTTCTCAAACGTAAGATTAAACAATTTGAGCTGTCGAATATGGCCACGAGGTCCATTCATAACTTGTTGTAAACAGCACAGAAGTTGAAAGCGTTGCCACGAAAACAGTGCAACAGCAGCATAGCTAGCAAAAATTGAATCTCATAACGGCATAAGAAGGGGTACCCGCTTTAACCGCCTTTCTGTTATGAAGGAGTCATTCTTAAAATATAGGTGCTTGCAGCACGTTTCAATTACATTTGCCCCAAATCGCTGTCCCCAACTTCCGCTTAAAATGCATTATTGGGTTGCGACAGGGCCCTTGTGTTGCTTCGAGGTATTTTTGTGAAAGGCGTAGGCCTGTCTCTCCATGTAAGAACTCTATTTTAGAAGTTATGCACAAGTGCTTGTATTAGCTATTTGGATTAATGTTCGTGTACACAGTATCGTACATACAAGCTTTATAGTACTTTGAGTAATCACAGTTTGCAGATATTCGACGGAACGTTTCTGCAAGAAAGCAATATCAAATTTAATGAAGCCACAAAGGTTATTGTGTTTTGGATATTTAGCTAGGTAGTATGTTTGTAGTTGTAAGGCATATTACCCACTAGTAGCGTTTAAATTCAATTCAATCATTAATGTTAAGTTTTAAGAATAGGCTGTTGAAAGGACCTCACCAGTATTAAGTTCTGTTTTCAGGAGGATAATGTTGATATTAAAAGCCAGCAATTACTCCCAGGTCTAAGATCGTGCAAATGGTAAAATAATAGTTAAAATCTTGTTGAGTTTTTGGCTCTTTATATAATAACCTATTTATGGAAACTTCCATGGACCTGGAGAAAGTCATCTATGAAGAGGTCTACTCCCACCAGTTTGAAAACTCAAGGTTGTCAGGAGAGGCAAATTTTACATAATTGAATGCACACAACAACCAGCAATACCTGCCATTTTTAGTGTATACTAAATATCCTTTGTACATCACATGCTTAATCTTATGTTTCATGCAATAGATTCACAATTTTACTAACTCCCAAAGAAATATTTACATACGACAAAATTTTAAATAGAAAGCACAATAATTTCTGGTATTTTGACAGGACCATTAGAGTTATTCCATTATTATACGTGATATTCAGATAAATTTTGGAGAGTAAATTGGCTAGGTTTGTTTGCTCAGCAAAAGAACAGACTACATTGATGGTACCTTTCACTACTGCACAAAGTATGAGATTACTCTCCTTTTACAAAATTTGATGAGAATGAAATGGGTGACTTATACCTGACAGTCCAGAATATGAACTGTTGTGTGTGTGACAGGCCATCAACCTTTAAAGCTAGTCAAGTGTGAACATCTTGCAGTAAAGCTAAACTTGCACATCAAACATATTTCAACTTAATTGGAATTATATCACATATAAGTAAATGTAAGTCATATCACTCACACTTTTCTTGATATAATGATAGGTATTGACTGTGGCACTGTATTGAAAATGATTGCATTAGATGCATGACCATACATGTGCATTGTGTGGCATCAGTAAATATAGATAAAGCTCTTTGAAATTTTAATTTATAACTGAAACAAAAGGGAAGTAAAGAAACCAAGTCTGACAGTCCAACAAAGTCTGATATTTAAATATCAGTTGCTATGAATGTTTGCATGGTGACTATCAGTAGCAGTTTTAAAAGTTTCCAATCAGAAAAAAGAGCTATTTTGCCCAGCATTTAAATGAAGTGTAGTCACTATTCATTGTTCAACAGTTTCGCCCAAACTTAAGTTTAAAACACTGCATTTTAATGGAATAACAAGACATAATGTCAATCACTTCTTTCATTAATGGGTCAGAAAATGAGAGAGGCTAGGGTAAGGTGGTTTAGACATGTTATGAAAAGAGATGGACAGTTTATAGAGAAACAAAAATGAAGGATTTTGAAGGTAGGATGAAATGGAGGTCCATCAATCATGGTTGTAATACCTGGTGAAGGGAATATTCTGAAAGTAAAATAATGCTAATTACTTTTTATCATGCAGTAGTATGTATATAGCCACTACACAGAAGAGCTAAATACTTCCATATATTTTCAAAAATCCTTGCTTTATATATCTTATTATCATGAAGGTTATAACAAAATATATCCACTGGTTTTTATAGAGCATTGTCTTCTAAGTGTTATACAATTCAGAAAACAGCTGCTGTATTGAGTTTCCATACTGCAACTTGATAGTTCACTAGGCTTTTAGTTTGGAGGACCAGGGTTCTATTTCCTGAAGGGCCATAAGTGATGTTATGAAGTGAATTTACTTAATCCTTGTATGCTTAAACATGCTCATCTTAATATGTTCAAACAGTAGTCTCACTTATGTGTTCAAATAATAATAATAATATCATGTGTTTTGGTATAATTTCAAATCATGTTATGAACTTGACAGTGTGAAGCTACATAATGATACAGCTTCATCATTATAATGTATTTATGAACTTCAAAATCAAGTTGCTTTTCATTGTCACTCTTTTTGCACAGTCAAAACAGGCTTGTTAATGTTGTCCCCCCTGACAAGGACATAGAAGTGAACAGGTTATGGGCCCGGTCATGCTAGTCAGAGGTCCTGGATCTTTATCTTAGATAGATTGATTCTTTTCTGTATGCAATTTGTCATTAACAGGGATGCAACTGAGAATTTCATTATGTCACAATTGCATATGAACCAAATGCAAGATCAGTTAGTGTTGTACCTTAGGATAGATCAATTTATGGGATATGGAAAATCCCATGTAGAATGATCATAATTATAGATAAGCTCTGGGATACTTTAAATGGATATGAAGTAGCCCCACTATTAGCAGAAGGAGGCAAACACGTGAAGTTTATTATTTATCAACATAGGATGTTGGCCATAATACTGCTCTCAATGAGTTCAGTGAGTTCTTTGTGATTAGAGTGACACTGGAAGAGGAGAACATTACTTACCAGTTTGGTGATTGATACAACATGATTGTTAATGAACTCAAAGCAAATTTAAGTGCAATTTCAATTTTGAAAAATATAGAGTTTGAATAAGTATGATGATCTTTGACATGAAAAACTATTGTGTGGTGAATTTAGTCTCCCGGTTGATATAAGCTCCATTTGTGAGAAGATACATAAATGGAATGCAAGCTTTTAGGGTGAGTGCAAACTTTTAGTTCTAGTTTGTATAGACATCAACTACTGTATAAGTTAGCAAGTGCAATATTGCTGGAATTTTGCACAGTTTAAGCCTTGATCAATAAGGACCAAGGAATAAAGCATATTTTGAGGAAGTAAAAGATGATGCAAGACTACAACAGTGTCAATTGATTAACAGTTATCACTAAAGAAGAATTAGTGTTCTCTGTATCTGATCCATTTTATGTCCCTCGTATCCGTGTTAAATGCCAGTGTAAAGACTGGATGTTCATTGACACATCATGCATTTTATGCTCTTGGTTAGATCCTTGCTGGCTTCTTGTATATGTAAGATCTGTGTGAATGATTTGACCTGTATCCCCTGTCTGTAGAATGGGAATGTTGCTTCTTTGAGACCCTAAACGTAAGCTGCATGATTTGGCTTTTGTTTGCACCCAGTCCACTTTCTCAGTGTTACACCATGATCATGTCATCAGAGATTTTGTAGCCAATATTATAAAATCTGTGATATCATTGCCGATAGTACCCTTATGTCCCAGGTGATTTTGAATAAATGCTAGAGAAAAACTTTCCTAGCCAAATGAAATATTAAATTTTGTTTGCCATTGAAAAACTTTCAGCTGATCTGTTCACATTCATATACCCTGCCGAAAACGAAATTTTTCCTTCCTTGCCTTTTGACCTAACTCCTCCCCTTTTCCTTGTTCTAAGTGAGAGGGAATCCCACATCAATGTTTTGAAGATTCCATGTACTTATTCACTTTTCTCATAAAAAATTATTACATTTGTTAAATTTTGTCACTTCAATCTGGACACATATCCATTATCACCTTCATTTGACATGTTCAAGACTCCTATTATGCAGAGTGAGAAATGGTCCAAATTCGTAATCCAGGAGGTCCTCCAACATTTGATTAGCACTTAAAAGCAAAAAGGTACCATATGAAGTCCACAAAATGCAGTGTAAGTAGAGGCATTAAGGGTAAACAGAGATTTGTGTATATTAGTGTAGGCAAAGGCTGGGGTACCAAAAATGGGGTACTATACATTTTCAGATACCTTTGCTGAATCATTACACTCAAAATGGTACCTATCACCTAAACACATATGACTGAAGCCAACCCCATCAAATGTAAGTGATCACCTCATCCCATGTGCATAGTTTAGATTTCAACCAATGATCAAAATTACTGACTATACACTTGCATTGCTTGCACGTTTCAGAGACATTGACTTTCACTCACTTGTTTCTATTTGGAGAGGGTGGTGCACAATCAATGTCTTTCTTGACAACATGCAATCATGTTTGCACAGACATGTTATAGAATGCAGGAAGAAGTAAACAAGAAATCATTATGTTTTCTACTTTGGAGGGGTGACAATAGCATATTGAATGCTTGGCTGGTAATCATCACAGCAATCTTTTATTCTATTTCTCATGGCCTATCACCATAGTACATATTTTGAAGCTGCTATCCTGTTGAAAGTTCGCTTGTAAATAAATGTGCAGACAAGGAAATGAATTGTGTGCATTGACTTGTTTTTACAAATGTTTTATGAAACAGAAAATATTGTACTCATAAAACAAGCATTTGTTTATAAAATGGTAAACTTGTAAACTGGATGCTTGTAAGCTGGATGTTGATGTCCTCTATTGTAGTATTGGGAGCTAACTTGGCAACTAGAGGAAAAGAGCATGTTATCAGCAGTGCTCGCCTAGCTCATCAGTTGTAGAGTGCAACCCTCAAATGTGTAGTTTATGCATTTGAATCCCAGTGGTGACATACTTTTCTATTTCTCTAGTACCAGTTCAAGCAAGACTTTTATCACATATTATTCCATATTTTTAGGTGAGCAAGGGCACTTTTCCCCCAGATCTATCTCCATTGTTGTAACATAACGTTCAAAATAGCTTTCAAATATCAATATTAGTATAAAGGATTTGTTTTGGAGCCTGTGTTCATCCCAATCATTAAACCTAGTCTTTGCTGCCAGAAGGAATTTGTGTTTAAGCTCATTTTGTTTTGGTTTGTTATTGTGTACTGTTTTGGCACCATGTGTAGCATTGTTTGTTCATTTCTTTTGTAATTTGAGGGCTGTAACTTTTTGATCCTCCATCTTTATATAAACAGATTCTGTTCATGTTATTTCAGTACCAAT
Organism: Carybdea cf. marsupialis auct. non (Linnaeus, 1758); assembly: GCA_010016065.2. NCBI lineage: Eukaryota > Metazoa > Cnidaria > Cubozoa > Carybdeida > Carybdeidae > Carybdea > Carybdea cf. marsupialis auct. non (Linnaeus, 1758). Next base: position 10,092 of record JAAAKL020009307.1, read on the forward strand.
GTAGATCGATTGAAGAGAATCAGGAAAAATATTTTCGATCAAATATGTTTGCTTTGCTTCATGTAATCTTTAAGTTGTGTGGTGCCAAGAACATGTTTGAGTAAAGAATTGTTATTTTTACATCATAGGTCAAAGATCCAGTCATTTGCCCCAACCAGCATGTGTTCTGTGGTTTATGCATGACACAGTGGTTGAATTCAAATCAGATATGCCCCACGTGTAGAATTCCAATCAATGAGACTCAACCATGCAAAAGGATAATAGGTAAGTAAAAGTTTAACTGCCTCTATAGAGTTTCTATTGATAAGATTACATATTTCCTATGAGTGTTTTGCAGGATTCAGTTAATAAGATATAGAAACCAGTTGACAACTGAGGCTCCTTAATACAAACTCCTATAGGTTTTCTGCAGCAGGATTAGAAATTTTCCAGTGTCAGACGTTTTCCTGATTGTGCCAAAATACAATTGTTGTAATACACTGGCATATTGCAACTTTGGATATGGGTTAAATGCCAAATATACTTTTACATTTCTAGTGCCACTTGGCCCCAATTTGCATTCCCTGTGACTAAGTTACTGCTGTCTGTTTCAACAACTAGATTATTAATTGATTCATCCACAAAATTGCATTACACATAGTATAATATTTTATATAAATAAACATTTGTACAAAAACATTTTTGCTTTTGAAAAGGGAACCTCTGCCCAAACAGGGAAATATTGCTTTGCTATTTTGGGTACAATGTTTCCATTGGCAATTTTAATATCATGTCTCACTGTTATTCTAACTAAAGCTGCCTGCCCATGAAAGTCTAAATATTCCTAAATGCAGACCTAGTTTTTGACAGCTAGATGCCTTTCCTAATGCCAAGGCAGCTTCTTTGTGTTTGGCACTAGCACATTGGAAGCTAAGGATATAAGCTGTGTATCAAACTATATGTAAATACCGTGGTTTTGTATTTCTGATCAGAATGATAATGGAGGAGATCAGAAAACCAATCTGGCTTTGTGATTGAGGATGGATGATGAAAGTTTTATATTTGTGGAAGCAAATCTGTTTGCTTTTGATTTTGGTAAAGGGTTTCGTATATTTTTGCTATATCTTGAGGCAAAGTGCCAGAGATTTTGGGTTTTTAATCAGCAAAATCCGATGTCCACCCCTTGTACAGGAACATTAGCTGGGGGTTGTAACCTAAATATTCTTTATAGTTCTTATTTCTTGTACTTGGTTCCAGTCTCAAGGTTTTGTTGCAGATATTTGTCTGAAGAGGCAAGTGCATGGGCACAAACATTTGAGCTTTATAGAAGCTTTTGGAACTCAATAGTCCTTCATATGACATGGCTTTCATCTCTTTTATCACAATATTTGAATTTTTCTGAAGTAAATGGCAAAGTCGTGACCAACAGCACCTAACAATTGTTGGAGCTGTGTACCCCACTTGTATTGTTCATCCTCCAGTGTGACTAGGATCATCAGCCATCCTTACGCTGGGTAGTCTTGCTTTGTGGGTATGCAGGTGACTGGCCAGGCTAGTCAGTGTATGGAAGGTTCCTGGCAGTGTAGGCAGGGAATGATACAATCAGCTGCAGGAGTTGTTTGACCAGTTCTTCTTGACTTCAAGGTTTTCAGCAACAACAATTTATTTTTGCCTTGCATGCTTTGGTGCCCTTGTGTGCAGCTTGTTACCACATCCCCTGTCTTTTGTTCCTGCTTGTCCACAGATGTATGATTCCAACGTGAACCATTTGAAACAGTGTTCCAAAATTTTTAATGTTACTGATTACTGTATATGCAGGCTTTGTAATACACAAGTAAGAGTATAGTATAAAATCTTGAATTTGCCGTAATTGAACATGTAGATCTCCTTTCCGGGAATGAAAACTTGGTAAATTATGGGGGTGATGGGGGTGGGGGTGAAATTTTGACCTTTGTATCAAGGGCGTAGGCATTGTTTTCTTTTATTAAGGGTGTATCAATTGTGATATTGACGTGAATGTTTATTAGGCATTATGTTGAAGTGTCTTGTCCATATTTGCAACTTCTGTCAAATTTGTATGAATTACAAAGGTTTTTAATTCTCAAAAAAATTGTTGGGGCCACCCCACTTTGCCCCAGATGTCTGCCACTGCACCCCCTTTTCTTATACTGTTCCCATCTTTGTTTTCAGTGCTCTTAGTTGGTTGGTACCGCCCACCACTGATTTAAATTACTTTCCTTACATGACATGACGTCTTCATAAATTCTTCATGGTCATGCAATTATTGACGTTGGAATGCAAATTCTCATTGCGCTTGTTTTAAGTATTTTGAAGTATAAGTTAATTCATTTATTTGTTTGATTGTGGTTTATTTTCATTTCGTTGAATTTTAAGATAATCGATGTGGTCAACACTTCTCCCAGATGTTCTTGATTGCCTTACATGTCGTTAGGGTAGTAAACAGGCACGGGAAAGTTGGGAAACCAGCAAATATAACATAATTTCACAAAACGCAGGGAGGATATCAGTGAAGATGAATGAAGGGTGCTATACTTAAGCAAAACGTGAACCACAGCAGATTCGTATTAGTAAACCATGCAGAACAGCTGAGTAGATTGTGTTCCTATGTACACAAATAGAAGAAAGCTTAGTGTACACTTTTGTGAAATTTCACCCAGCAATACGCTATACGCTTTCTCTTGTTGTCAGCTGGTTTATAAGGCTCCCACGCTTGGCACACATTACAAGCCCACAATCATGTTCACGTAGGAAATTATATTACATTAACAGCAGAAATCAGTTAAATAGGCACATTTTAGTTGTAAGACGTAGGGACAGTCACATTTTGGTTTTATAGCTACCCCGTGTTATTGGCCTTTTAACAGGCTTTTTTCAGCCCAAGGAACATCCACACCCTTGCATTACAAGTAAAGAGGAGCATAAAGTTGCCTTGCGACAAATATGTGCCACGCTGTAATGTCTCGATTAGTAAAACTAGTACTTTCTTGTTTTTAGGGAGTCTTGACTGTTCACATCCATCTCCAGACAGAGACATCAAGGAGCAATTACGGAGAACGAGATTTGAATTACTTTTTCAGGAGTATGAGGTTGGTATGACGTAATACAATGCGGTTACGAACGGTTAATTGGCGTTCCTACTCTATGTTTTTTGGCCAGTTAAAGTGATTCGTGTTATATTTTACAAAAACACGAACGTTATTTTTGCCCAAAATGTAAGACCAGCTAAAGAACAAACGGAGCCTTTCCCCAAGGTCTTCATAATATCAAGTTGAGAAAGTAGTAACTTGATTCATTCACCTTTTCCTTTCATTACCTCTGACAGCTTGAGAATTCTTAATGTTAAAAATTGCATGGCATGAACCCGATATATAATCTACCCTTTTCCCATTCCTCTCACCATTGTATGCAAATAATGTAGCTTCATTTATCATGTTGTCTTTCTATCTTAATCCTTTCCAGTCTCCCGTTGTCTTTGTTTGGTTTTCGTAGAGTCATTTATTTCACTTCATCAATATGTGCCCCTCAGTGCCCCATCTCGTCTATTTTCTTTCAGTATAACTGTCTGTGTGCCTTTTGGTCTGTTTGTCTACAGAACTGCGGGTAATGACTGTATTAGGAATTGAAAATTGCTATTTCAGACGTCAGATGAACTTGGTAACTATGTCTTGACCCTATAAAGGTGAATTTACCCCCCCCAGCATTCATATGCCATTGCATTAGATATGAATGATTGTAGGGATGTTTGTTCACGAAAGTTAACCAAATCAATGTTGAAGATTTAATCTACTTCAAAATAGAATTCTTTATCTTCTCACTATTATAAATATCAGCGGCATCTTCATTTGAACCTAGCGGCTTCTGTTTTCATATAATATTCGCGAAGAGAATTTTTACCTCTTTGTCAATTTACCCAATATAGTGCAGTGTAGCTATCAAAACGTAGAACCTGACTTATCTAGCGAAGTCTGTCTCAAGGAAGGTTGGAGCTCTTTTGCAATCTATGATCTTCCTGTAACCTGACATTGTGTTACATCTTTATAAGATAATTATCAGGCCTCACATGGAGTATTGTTGTCATCTTTGGCTAATGCACGGAAGTGTTATCTCAACATATTTGACCAGCTCTAAAAACGAATTTCTCGTACGGCTGGCCCTAAACTGGCCAGCACGCTTCAACCTCTGTCTCACCGTAAAGATGTTGAATCTTTAAGTCTTTTCTACAGGTACTGCTTTGGTAAGTGTTCTTTTGGTTTGGCTGAGTTGGTTCCTCTTCCCCTCATTATGCCAAGGTCCACTCGGTATGTTGAATGTCAGCCGGGCTTTTCTGTTTGTATTCATAAAACAAACAGAAATTGCAATGCTAACAGTTTCTTCCCTAAGACTGCCAAGATTTGGAACTCTCTGTCTTCAGACTGCTTTCCTCTTATGATCTTGACACTTTTAGATCTAATGTTAGTCGCCATCTGCTTGGAAATCTTTAATTTTTTTGTCTTTAATTGCATCTATTTTCTGTTTACTTTCTAATTCTACTTCTTTGTAAGTAACTTAATACCTTGAAGTGGCAACCCTGCCTTGTATTGACCTAAGGATTTTTTAAAAAAAGTATTCGTCTGTCAGGTCATGCTTTTATGAAGAATGCTACATTATACCGTTGTACCGCAATAAGGCATGCTTTGGTGAAAGTTTGAATGGTTTGTGCATATCAGGTCTGAATAGATAGCTTACGATTTGTGCATATTTGGAGCTTCTCACCTTTGTTGTGCTCAAACGTTGTTGCAAGGATACAGTTTTCGTTGGCACTCTATTCCCCACCGGAAAACCAACCAAACCTCAACGATGGTTGGTCTGGTCCTTTTTAAACGAGTTCTTTATCTATGCAACTTAACCAACATGCCCCTTCCTCTGCTTTCAGCACGTGTAGGCCTCTCATTCTTTCATAAAATCATAAAACGTCATAAAAAATTGAATTTTTGAAATTTCCTCAGAATATTATACAAAATGGTCAAATATCATAAAATGTCATAAAAGTGTGCATGAAATACTCTCGATCTGCCACAACAAAGCTGGAATCCTGAGTTTTAATGATGTTATCGACAATTTTCGTGGTATTT
>JAAAKL020009308.1:0-15201 GCA_010016065.2 Carybdea cf. marsupialis auct. non (Linnaeus, 1758)
TGAGTAACTGGATCACGTCAGATGGTAAATCAGACCTAGAAATCTGGACAAGGATAGCAAATTCAAAAGAAGCTTTCCATAAACTTTGAAATGTGCTTAAATCAAAGAAAACAAAACAAATCTATCAAAACAAAAATTCGAAAATTGAAAGCATATTTTTGGGCTGTATTATTACATGGATGGGGTTTGTTGGATGATAAACAAACAACAGACGAAGCAAACAGAAGTAACAGAAATGTGGTTTTAAAGAAGGATTTTAAGTGCTTTCTGATTGGATCATGTAACCAGTGATTCTGTGCTAGATCAGGCTGGGCAAAACCATGAAATGTGGGGTTTCATTATGAATCGGCGTATGAGATTTTTAGGACATGTGATGAGAAAGGCGGGATTGGAGAATCAGATTCACACAGGAAATCTAGAGAGGAGGAAATCAAGAGAAAGACCGAGGGGGAGAAGAGTTTAAAAAATTGAATCTATATAAGAAACATACAACAGAAGAGAGTGGCAACCATAGTCGCCAACGTTATCCGACATGACAGATAGCTAGATAGACAGATAGATAGATAAATAAATATATAAATGAATAAATAAATCAATCAATATATAAATAGTTTAGGACTACTATTTACTTTTTTGATGACGAGTTTGTACTGTTACCCATGAGGGAGGGGAAAATAGTATGGGTGGTTTCTTTGAAACATGAAACTGTGGTCGACGCATATATTGGGTTGACTTTAGACCCGTAGCCTCCCTTAGTCTCCGTTTTATGCAGCCCCTGCAGTATCATGAGCAAGCAAAACATTTTACGAACTTACTTTTAAAATTTCTTTATTACTGCAAACAGAAATTAAATGGTTTTAAAAAGTTTTAATGATAGAATTTTAGATTTGTAAGAATTTGTTGATGAGTTAGAGCATATACCCATGGAACATGCGTAATAGAGATGTAAATTGTCATCATCTATTTTAAGAATTAAACTACCAGGTTCGACCTCTCCTTCCTATTTGGCCGTCTTTCACATCCATCGCTTAGCCAAATAAAAAGGTATTTCAGGATCCTAACAAATCCTTCATAAAATTTAATTTGAAAAATCGATTTTTTTTTGCATCTTCTAGAGACCTAAAACTTTTTATTTTAAGAAATAACTTATTTTACAAGGAAAGAAACCATAAACCGATAAATATTGAATATTTATTTTACTTGCTTGTTACTTGTAATGCCCTCCATCAATGGACTTGTCAACCATGGAATTACGCTTTTCTAGCTTGGATGACTTCAGTGAGTTCTTTTATTGACTGAGTCGGTCTCTTGGCCGGCTCTTGCGGTGGGGAGATTGGAAGTCTTTACCCATGAGTCTCTATAGCAGGGTCTGTTCGGTCTCCTTTGTCTGGGCAGAGTTACTGAAGATGCAAAGTGTCCAATGTACTCGAGGTATTGAGGAAGTATATAGTTCCTGATATATGTTGTCTTTCTTATCCTCATAATGTCATTGTTGTTGCATTTGAGACTTAAGTTATCCCCTTCTGAGTTAGCTGCATGACCTTCAAGTCTCCTTCCACAGTGGCGTAGCTGAAAGGCATGCTTGTCGTGCTCACCACGACTAGTACATTACAAAGATTGCATATTTTCTCTTTTCCATGTTTTTCTCATTTTAATGCCTTATTTTAGTTATGATAGATCTTTCACCGCAGTCTCAAAAAACCTACCCTAGCTCACTTGTCTCTATTGAGTAACTCTAACATATCCATTCCCTCCAGGAAACTATTTGCTCCCACTTTAGAAGATTTCATCGGATCGGCTCCCTGGATTTTGTCGTGCTCCACAATGTGCACCCTCCAGTTTTGGTCGTGCTCCATCATATGCAACCTAAGTTTGGTCGTGCTTTACAATAGGCAAGAACAATTCATATTCTTGCTTCCAAAGGATGGCACGACCTCATAATATTTACAGTAATTCTCTTGGGAACGAGGATCTCATTGCCATGTATTGAATTTCTTATGAAAGAGGCGATCGCGGTTGACTTCCACATTCTATTTACTCGATACATTTTTTTATAAGTTGTTGTGAACGGTTATTTAATTACTCTTCTCAACATTAAGTAAGGATGGCATTCCTTCATGCCTGCAGCATTTTTTCAAGTTAAGACATTGTGTCGCAAATTTTGAGGCAACCTTTCGGCATGAGGAATATGGCACAGAGGAAGTCCATCGTTCTTCAAGGGAGGTCAATGCCAAAACTTCAACTGAACACCGGAGACAGAGCATTTCAAGAACATTGGTACCGTAAAAAGGACTCGTTGTGTGGCAGTGAGGGTAAGAAAGTTCTGTGTTGCTGGCCTTGCTTACTCTTGAACCTGGGATGTCTCAATCAAGGACGGAAGCTGGATTTCTTAATATGAGGAATGCTCTCTCGAATAGTAACGAACATGAGACGTCCAATACGCACCTTGGGGCTTACAAGAAGTAAAAAACATTTGGTGTCGCTGAACGAGTAGCTGTGATGATGTCAAGGGCAAGAAAAGATGAAATAGATCGCTACAACAATAAGGGTTAGGCAGAGCAGAAGCATGTTGATAGTCATCTCAGAGGAAGTATTATATCTGGCCAAGCAGGAACTACAATTTCAGGCCCATGGCGAGTCAATAACGAGTCTGACTAGAGGTTATCATAGGGATCTCCTAGAATGTTTTGCAACTTTCAATTCCGTATTTGAACGACGTCTTATGGGAGCTTAGCCGAGTTTGAAAGGGGAAATGCTGGAGTTTTGACGGGGCTTGCACCTGATATTTAAAACGACTTGATAGAGTGCTTTGATACTGTGATTTAAGAATCAATTTCTATTCATGTGAAGTTAATTTTTTGGTAGCAAGAAATGCTCTTTATTGCATGTAGATATACAGTAATCTTTTGCCAACATGTTTCTGATGATATTATACTAAGTTGGGGCGGAAGATTACATTGTTTAACTGGTGCCTTAATTATGTAGAGTTCACTGTGTCAATTTAAATTATTTTGGAGGAAGAGAGTAGTTTAATTACTCCCGGTTTAATGTTGCCATGAGGCTGGTAAGGTTACTTCTGCTATAAAAAAATGAAAACTCAAGCATTGGGCAAACCCTTGACGAGTGGCTTGAGCTCACCTCAGTGAAATTGTTCATTAAGAGCCTATTTGCCTGGAAACAAGGTATAAAATATTTAGCAAGGATATTTTTACAGGTTAAGTTAGATGACTGAGATTTTGTAAGCTGGGATGATAATATTAAAAATGGGTGTGGAACATTTTAAGAACAGGATTAATAGGGGTTACGTCTTGACGTCATTAGCGATGAGCACGACCGTTTTCAAAAGCAGAGCTTCGCCACTGTCCTTCCACCCCTTGTTCTGCCTCGTAGTAACTCCACCCAGCAGCTCTCCAATTTCACAATAGCTTTGTAGTGAGTAGGCAGCCTCTGGTTCCATAACAAAGTTTAAATCTTACACAAAAGTATAAGATTTTCCTTCTAGTTTTCATGTTGATACGACGGTCAGTGAGGATTCCCATTGATTCGGTATACCTGGCATTTATCAGTGAAATGCGATGTTTTATACGACATCCATTGCCATCTGATCTCATAGACTGACCCAAGTATAAATACCGCAGAACGTTTGTTACTATATCAACTTCGACGCTAAACAGCGAAGACATATTGGCAAGGTCAGGATGATTAAACTACTGAGTTTTAATTTTCTTGTAGGACACTGTGCATGTTACCAGAGATTATGTTTCCACGTTATGTTTCATGATCTCTGATGTTACGGGTGCATGTTACATAAGTGATGATGAGTAACAGACTTACAGAAGAGTACTAAACATCGGCATACAATACCCAATGAATAATGTCAGTTCTAGATAGCTTACTATTAGCTCATTGCTATCTATTGAAGTAGAAATGGGGGAATGTTGTAGTCCAAGAGAATTATTCAGTCACCCTGGAATGCAATATCAATAGTATAGGGCAGGAACTATCAAGACATGTTGGCCACGCTATCGCTTTCGAACTCAAAGTTTGTCTAGGGTAGTTTATTCAAACAATTTGTTTGGCGCAGAACTACGTCACTTAACATTTGACACATCCGCATAGATAATGTAGTATTCTTGATCGAGACAAAAAATTCAAATATCCAAAAGAAGAAGGCTGATCGTAGCAGGTAGGGCTATTAAGCTAGTTTGCACACCGCTAACCCTCATTTCTTACACCGGAAAAATTAGAGCAGTAATTTAGCCTTTAATTTTTCTGAGTTTACTCCTCGGTATCCCTGATCTCTAAAAACACAAGATCTTCCGTCTCAAAGTGAGGTCATAAGTTGGACGCCATTTTAATATGGCTGACGCTCCCGAAATATATTAACTTCTGTGGACTAGCATTCGTGACCAAACCTTTTCGCTATTGGACACGAAAAGATTGATCGATGCAGTCTCATTTACACACCAGTGCTCAGCATCATAACCCTATCCCTATTGTGATGGGAGGGGAGGGAGGGTTCATTCAAATCCTGACGTTTTAAAATCGTGATTACTCTGTAACTATTTAACATTTTGGCCTGAAATTTTGTGACATTTCCTGCAATTTATTATAGAGCATACCTCTTTTCTCGGTCACACCTACTTCTGGTCCTGCTGTGACACAAATGACACAATACACCAGCTAGTGACTGAATCATATCAACCGATCAGCGCTGTCAATCTCTCTTTTAATTAGCTCTCTTTATCAAACCCGACCCTTTGACTTCCTCATGAAGGTTTGATTTGATCCTGCTCTAAGTTCTGAGGTAATAGGGTAGCTGCTGGAAGCTAATTGTTTCATTCATTAGAGGACGGCAAATTTAGAGGTTGAATCCCTCAGTTAACTTGGTTAGGCAGTTCTAATAGTCATCTATTAGCACTATTTCTAATGCTCAATTATTATGACGAACGTCTTAGGTCTTTATGACATGTTAAGGACTGATGGGCCTCACAGATTCGTCATTGAACAAAATCAGTATTTCAATTGAAAATTTTAAAAAATGTGATACAAATCTAATGACATAGACTAATAACAGATAATTAAATGCCTTATAGCTATTGATAATCAATAGCCACGTTTATACATCATGATTGTAGAAAAAATTAGGTCTTAAAAATCTAAGTTGTTGCAAAAAAGTGCTGATGTCATCAAAATATTTAGATAAAATGTCAAAATGGTGATATTATAGCACATTTCATCTTGCACTATCTGCATGCAAAATTTCAACAGTGTTGGACTTAAAATATTCATTTGCCAGAGGGGACTGAATCAACCCCCCTTCCCAATACAGAAGTGAACCAAAATGCCCAATGTGAATAGGGTTAAGCTAATTTTTGGAGAACAATTTATTTTGTCTCCTTCATCTGAATTTAACTGTAATTTACTTGCTATTAGTTAATTCAGCTAATAAAAGCATCAACCTCGTATTAAAGTATCCGCCTCGTGTTCGTCATCTTTGAACTAAATGCGCTTAGTACGCATGTCTTAAACTAGTACACTGAGAAACATAAACTGGGTCACATTGAAATGAACCTGGACAAATATAAACTTAATACATGTGGTTATTAAACACTGGAGGAAACCTGAATCCATTGTAAGCTTCGATGTTGCATACACTATAATATCAAACGTTTAGTAATGTGGCAATAAACGCAAATCCGCTTAAATTCCTGGTGATTGATTAGATTATACATGAGAAAGAAGACGAAGAAACGACAGAAACAGAGTTTTAAGTAGCTTGTTGCAAGCAAGAAACTTGACTGAATATACAAATAGTGTAAATAACACTTATGAGAAACAATCTATCAATTTTTAGTGAATACGTAACATATAATGCGTAACAAACACTGCAGCTGTTATAATGGTTCTTGTCAGGGACGTAGGAGGAGGAGTCTCAAACATGGGGGGGGGGCACAACAGTCAAGGGGCACTTTCTCACTTTCAGAACACCTTACTTACTTGTCGGATTTAAGAGCTGGTTATAGGGCAATTTTTGTATATTGCAAAATCCTTGGGAGGGCGCGTGCCCCTAGTGCCCCACGATTCCTACCATCCTGAATCATGCACTCTTTGTTTATTCTCTTCTTCTTCTTCTTCTTCTACGTTCTCTTACGTTGCTGTAGAATGGCTGTGAAAATAATCCCTTCCGGGCACTTCGGTCTTGTTCATCTTCCCCTACTTCACTCCCGATATCCTCAGACACCTCTACTGGCAAGCCGTCTGGCCAAGCCGCTTTCTTGTTTTACATTTTCTCTACAGCTTTTGACATTTCCTCTGTTGTTACCTCACCAATACCTCCCCGAATGCTGTTTAGTAGTACATCTTGCCTTTTCTCTACGAGTTTCCATTCATAAGTTCCTATCAATACGTACACTATCTCTCCGAGACCTGTATGTCATCTGTCGATATATTTCTATATTCTTGCTCTATCAATTTGTCTGTTTATTTTTCGAGCCTTTACCCGTCACTAACGTCATTCTCAGTGCTCTCTTATGCTACTTTGTTGAGTCTATGCCTTCATACAGGCGGCTTTATGTCCTTACTTTGGCAACTGCTGCTGACGTCTTTGCCATATTTAGGCATCGTTTTCTGTTTTCTTTTTTGAGCCATTCATTTCAACATCAGTTGCTCCCCTGCTCTTCCTTGTCCTCGTTATTTTCCCGAACTCTTTTTTGAATATTTGTAAAAGGCCTATTCCAAAGTGTCAACTCCGCTCTCGCACCGATATGTTTCAAGTTCGTTAGGAGTGTCCATCATAGGTTGCCGACTTGAGAAGATGTGAGGTTCTTCTCAACTCTTTAAGAGATTTTGAATACAATAGTCTGCGTACGTGCGCAGTAAGGGAACTCGTGCTGGTACCAAGCTCTTGCAATAGGGAGGGTTTGACACAAAAGGGTATTCGGCGTAAGACTTTACTACAATTTCGCCATTATGTGCAGATCAGGGAGAAGACCTGGCTTGTGCAGAAATATATTTCAAAGTAGAAATCAGAGACCAAACGGAGTACAACATCAGAAATTACCAGTGAACAGTTTGAAACTTCCTTTGTAAGAACCATTCAAGTAGTTTGTGAATATTGTTACAGTTGTCTGGACTTTTAAGGTAGATTTTCACAATTGTCACCAGTATTTTGATTTCATGTCCAAAAAGTGCCACAGTATAACACATCACGTTTGAAGAGTGCCTCCAATTCATCAAAATGGACAATATCTGCAGCAACGTAGCAACAATGCACGGATCGATTAGAATAGCTTTGAGTTGCACTTAGAAAATCTCCGCCATTATTTATTTTAACATCAGCTTTGTCTGACAGTTTCTCTTCACACTTTCCCCCTTATGTTCATGTAGTTTCCTGTTTCTGCTGAAATGTTTCAGATGATCTTAAGCATGATGTAATAACCAGTTACCAAGAAGCATTTCCTTGACTGCAAAATGTTGCTTACTGGCTGCAACCACCAAAGCTATAACTACCAGGTCGTTCGTAGAACTGCAATTTATAATAAAGAAAATTGTATGCCTTGAGAAATTTCTATAGTTCATAAAGCCATCAAACGGGCCAATTCTGTAATATTACATTATTTATCATGAACACCTCTCTCGTTACATAGCTTAATCTAAATCTGAAATACTATCTTGGTTTTTGTTGACAATGTTATGGAAGTAAACCTCCTTACAGCCCCCCCCCTCCCGGTTACGGACCTGTTTCAACAGGACTAGGTGTGAGATATTCTGATCTTCTCCCTAAAAGAGAGATATCAGCTTTCAAAGTTTTGGATCACTCTAACAAAATCTTGTTACTTAATGCTGGATCCTAACGTAAGGATCCACGGAATATTAACAGACTTTTGACCAGAGGTCTTTGAAGTTCAAACGCCCCCAGTTTAAACACTATATACACTACAAGTCTGGTATTTTGGGAAACAGCCTATTCAAGGGTTGCCTTTAGATTTGTCGGTTCAAATCTTACTATTTCCGAAACTTTGATTTGTGACGTCATCACTTTCCCTCCGCGTATGAACCTGAGAAACTTGCGTTGCCTATTTTGTGTCATGTTATATCAAGTTTGATATATTTTTTAAATGATGCTTAGGACCTCTCCTAGCTGTTTATAAAATAGTGTTGCTCTTTAGCGTCATAACTTAAACATTTCGCTGTTTCGTGCAGTTTTATTATTCTGTACCATCAAAAAACTTTCTAATTCGCACAGTATGAATTTTTTGTCTCGACTAACGATTTTTGTGATCATTCTATCCATTATCTGCTTCAAGTGTCGAGGCACCGCTGTTTCATAGCTTACTAAAATGACTAAAAGTTCTTTTTAAAAGCTGTGCATAAATTTACGTTCGGTATCTGCAATGCTGCCTATATTGGTACAACAGTAAGGTATCTCAAAGTAAGGGCTTTGGAACATATGGGTGTTTTCATTTTACTAGGAAACGTGGTAGCCCTCTACATCCGTCCGCAGTCAATAAACACCTATTATTTGGTAGACATGCAGTCACCGTTTATTAACTTTCAATTCTAGTATCGCTTCAGAATAACTACCGATTAAAATTTAAAATAATAACCTGTTAATCAACGAATAAAATCCTGTTTCAACAAAACGGTCACCTCGACACCTTTATTTCTCTACTATTAATCACCTGGAAGTTCTAGACAAGTTCGAATGCTGGTAACTAGTCATTAATGTCTGAGCACAGGTTGCTGTTTTTAATATCTAGAGAGTTACAATTCTATCTCTATATTTTGGAAATAGGCATGATTTGTAGTTTTCTACTGAAGATGGCCAATGTATCTGCTGAAAGTTTTAGATGAGAAATGGAAAAGCAACAGATTGGTTTCTGTTTTCTTTCTTTAAATTCGTCTTCTCATACTATATATCTGTTGCATTCTCTGACTCTACCTTCTCTGAGTTTTCCCTTTTCCTCCTTAGACTACAAAAGCTGTATCCAAATTTATTTTATGTATAAAGAAATGAACAGGAGTAGAACATGTACCTTTAGCAAGCATTGGATGGTAGAAAGTTACGAAAAATAGTAGTCAGGAGTTCAAAGAAAGTACATCTTGTGATAACATCTCACTACATCATGTAAAGGTCAAGAAAGATTTCATATTTTTACAGGATCTCCTGTAAATTCTGGCTAAAAGAATTTTAATGAGTATTTAAAAAGGTACAATTTGGAAGATTTGTTGAATAATTGTGGAGACGGCCACGAAATGTTATGATGCGATCATTCACATGGCATTAAGCAATGATAATCATCCCCAACAACACCTTCTGCTGGAAAAATTGTGTTCTATTTATAGAACAAAGGGGTTTAAAGTTTTTTCCTCCTCTTCCTGGGTATATGAAATGTACCAATTACTTCCAAGACTTTGATCAGCAAGTACAGAATTTCCTTGCATAATTTATTCCAAGGAAATGAGCTACAAACGGAGATTAGTAGTTTAGCTTTGGTTCTTTGAAACCGAGACTGTCTGAGCCTCTGGAAATTTGAAGTTTGTTTGTAGACTAGGTGTGCATACCGTCAATTAAAATCTTTCGTGGATACTTCGTTGTCCCTCGGAATCCCTACGTGATTTTTTTGGGCAATCGTTTGTGATAAAGATTACAAAGACAGTGATCTTAAGATTCCTGTTGTCACAAGCACTTACATCTCTGGTTTAAAGTTCTTTAACCGTATTCTACGTTTGGCTATCATACTGCATTGGGATCATATTTCAAAATCAGTAAAAACACGTAATAAAAAATATTGATTTTCTCAAGCGTTCAATATTTAGACTAATACGAGTCTTTAAAATTTATCCCTGTCTCAAGGAAACCATATTTTTATTTTTCGTTGGTCCCTCGAATCCGATGGTTGGATATAGTCTCATTTGGAAGAAACTGCTATCGAGGCATTGATATGCCAGTGCCGTATTATCAAGAAATAGAATCAATGGTTACATGTCTAGCTTACAGGGAACGGAGCGAAAATGGGATCATAGAAAGTTGAAAATTGACTTTTACGTCAGAAACAACGGTTCCGCTTGCCTTATATTTTAATGGAAGCAAAATTAAGCTAGTTTACAGGAAAGGGGTGTGGCAGAGAAAAGACCTGAAAAGATCTGGTGCTTCTCCAAAGCATGATATTTAAATTTGTAGTAGTTCGCTAACTGGAAGGTACACAGCAGTATTTTCATGGCTCTGCAAGTTTAATCAAGACTCGTGTTTCGTCAGCCATAAAAGTGCAATTATGTTCTTTGTCCCAAATCTTTCTGTCAGTAGGATCATCAAGGGCAATATTAAACTATTTTCCAGAGAAATAATTCTTAAATATCACATAGTTAATGCAATTAATTTTCTATGGAAACGATTACAAGTCTCTGAAAATCATATCCCATTCTATCAAAAAACGTTCCTTTAGCTTGTCATTGAGAGCTAAAAAACATTATTTAAAACAAACTCTGCAGTCAATAAGGAGGGGACTAGGACGAGTGTACTATTTGTAGAAATTTGGCTATGGCCGTCATGCCTACTCTGAGCAGATGAGCATAAGCCTATTCTAGATGTGTGATGTCAACTTATCAGTCAATTGCGCTCGACAAAGTCTTCTGAAGCTAATACCAGTACATCCTCTTCTATTTGTGACCTCAGAAAGATGATCCATCAATAGTGTTAAATGTTTTACAACCTCTTTGAGCTTCTTAAGGATCTTCGGCGTGTAAGGAAAGGATATTTAATTTCTTTTAGCGTTTCACCGTCCTCTTCAACTCATGTCATAACGATACTGTGACATTCATTGCATGTTAAAACTTCAAATTATTTCCGCCATGAATGCCGGCATGCATAAATCCCTTTGATACGTCTTTTTTCGAGGGAGCGTTTCATTCCTGAGCTTCTTAAACTATTCGATGGAAACAAACTTGGCGAAGATTAATTATACTGCCCGTTTGCAGAAAATCGCGTTTTCCTAATCATCATGCAATATTTTCGTTCCATTCAATCTATATTCCTCCAACATTGCAGCACCGACCAAACAAGACGGGCCTTATTTAAAAGCAATGTTATTAAGATAAGGAAATATATTTGGGAATCGGAATTTCATCTTCTGCACACAACCGTTCTACCAATATCAAAATATTAATGATCCTTTAGAAATAAAGACCATTATATCAACTGGCTTTCTGGTAGCTCTTATTACATGGCTTTATACCGCATCAAATCTTACATTGGGCTCATAATACATTCAGAAAATTCTATTCAGTTCGGCATGTAACACTAACACGAATCAGTTTCGCGCGGATTTACCTCAGCGACCAATCGTATCAGTCCCTTCGTTTTGTTGATGAAAGGATTTACAAATAACGGGGGGTAACTTACAGCAGATAACAAATAGTTTTACTTAAACAAAGATAAGGCTTGCTAATTCTCTTTTAGAAGTCTGACTCTTGCAAACATTGAAGTATATATCTTTCTGAGAAGAATAAACCTGGGATACTAGTAGAATTAAATCTGATGTGAAGTAGTTGTGACCACAACAAATAATAAAACTTGTCCTATCTTCAAACATTAAGAATACAGTTTGTGTAAAGAAACTAGTTATAAGAAGATTTTAAACTCATTGCTATGACCTGTTTCTGTAGAGTATACGTTTCAGGTACTGGCACAGTATTGGAACGTTTACTAGTATCGTAAAAGGTCATTTATACTAGTGATATCTACTTTCTAGAGGTATAACCTCGTGCGATCCTTAATCTAGTAAACACACGCATCCTATTACAGTTTTGTCAAGGGCTACAGAAAACATCTTCTATAGCTGATTTGAAGCTGGTTATAGCTATCGTCAAATTAAGAGAATTGGCTTTATTGACGAACAATGTCTCGCATGCGTTAAGAGAAATCACTGACGTGCGTGAATTGTCTTGATCTGACAAAACAAGATTTGACGCGATCTATTGTCAAAATACCAAACAAGTCTCATGCAAATAACGTCTCTGGCACCAGCAAAATGGAATTCGATTGGTAGCTAAGGCAACCTACTTGATCTCAGACGCTGGGATTGATTTCTGCACTACAGTGTTTGTACGGACTACAATGGCTACATGAGAAGTAGATTGGAGGCTGATGCTTGATTTAACAAAGCTTACAAGCATGCAGTTGCGTACATCAGATATTGGATTGACGTGACTGTTGTATCGCATTACAATTAATTTGTGTGCGGCAGTTACCGATCAAGCATTGATGCCATTGGCAGTTCGGGATATATATATATATATATATATCTATGAAACCGTTGATTAAAGAACCACTAATTTTTCAAGAATTGATGTAAGTTATGCCTTATACAATGTATTTGCCCAAGACGCATTTCATGTTATATGGTGTGAGATCCTTTTCTGCTTGCAATTGTACCATGCGTGCAGGAAAGGAAGTTGCAGTGGATGATCTTACAGGGCCCTGTCAGCGGACCACATTTTTAAACTTGCATTTACAATACTGTTTTGCTACCTAGATGGAAAGCGTATTTCGCTCTGCAATTTCCACAAATAGAAACATTCTTAAATTTTGTCCTTGACAAAATGATGCAGAAATGATGCCCATTTGGCTTTTTATTACGTTTTCAGTAGTAAAAACGTAATAATAGGCAAACATAACATTTAGTGTTATTGACAGCAGGCAGTTATTTTGTTTTAAGGGAAAAGTGCTTCTGTTAACAGGGGGATCTGTTTAATTGAATTTGCTGAATATCATGCTGCCTTACAACCAACTTCAGATCTTTCTGCAAAATTTCTATAAAACTATCGATGAAAGCAATTTCTTATAAACCTCTTCGCAATAAAGAATTTTATATATTCAAACCTAGAGAATTACATAGTTATCCAAATTTTACTACAACATTTACGAAATACAAATATACTTTTCTTTAAAGTAGAGTTGAAAATTAAGATTTAATATCTCAACGTTGTTTTCTTCAGAACTTCCAGACCTTCCATAATGGATATAAAGAATAATAGAAGAACAAAGAATAACATCGTAATAAAGACATCATGTATTTAAAGATGATATCCTTGGAAAGAAAGGTTAGGCGATCAGTACCGTTAGCTAAAATGATGGGCCACTATCATACTGGTTAATATGTGTGTGATGAGGGGGGGGGGGAGGAGGACAGTACCCCTAAAATTCTTATTTGCCTACTCTACATAAGTCAATAAGTCAATAAGAATAAAGATAATACTGATAAAGTGATTATGATACAGTGTATACTTACTATGTATTCTCAACATCGGTACCTTTCTTTTACAACAATATTCATTATTATATAGATTCTGCAGATAGATCCTAGGTGCTAGATCTTAACTTTTAACTATTTGTAAGACAGGTCTTCTACGAAGTGCTTCCAAAGACATTACAAGTACTATTTCTTAAGGATCTTTTTTTATTGATGAACTGATAAAGTAATATTAAAGGACTGTTTCCCTCAAATCCATTAATTAGTAAGACCATTCTTCACTTTAACCATTTGTTATTTTCGAGTGACTGTTATTGTATACGTCCTGCTGTAAAGGTAGTCCAAGGGAGCAGTCACCTCATTTTGTTTGGGTGGGAGATAGTACCTAATTTTTGCTCTTTGTAGTATCTACGTTACCATGTTACAATCGTTTGCATGTGGCATTTGTACTTTCTAGGGAGGCACGATCCTTCAGACCCCCAGCTGCCTTCCTCTTCTAGGTTGTCTAGACTGGGAGGCTCCCTTCAAAAAAAATGTTAACTGTTGGTGATAGAAAATCGAGAATTTTGGCAACAAATGTCGTGTACTTTGTTGTCTCTCCTTCGAAAACTACACAACCGCCCAACTGACCACCTCTACTGTTAATTGGAACTGAAGTAGTGGATTATAAAGCAAACCGCATATCATGTGTAAGGATTTTTGCGTGGATGCATCATCATAGATGACGTCATATTGACGCAAACGTCAGATCCTTGGTAAGATTAGGTTAACACGATTTTCTCGGCATTGTTTCTGCCTCTTTTCCATTTAGTTTTCGCCTGGTTTGAGGTTAAGAGGCTATGCAGAATCCGTGTATTTATCATTTTCCACAGGCCTTTTTCATAGTGATATAAAGAATAAAAATATCTCATACAATGGACAATGTAGTAGGCATTATTGTGGTCGAATGAAAAGTAAAGTCACTCACGCAATTCGTCTTCAGTAAGGTGACTCTGTATAAGCACCGCAGAAAACAAACAAGAATAAACAAACGAACAATCAACTACACAAATATTCTAGACAAGAACAAATCAACAACCAAAGATTTATGTATACTACTTTGCCGTCATTAAATCCCACATTCTCTGCATGAACTAGCCGCTTTTTTGAACTCTATTCGAAAGCAGAATAACAAAAAGTCTGCGGCAGCTTCAAAAAGTCAACCAAACAGGTAACCAAATTTACAACAGTTAAAACAAGTAGGCCTACAGTATGTAAGGGTAGACATTTCCATGTATGAACGATAATAGTCACGGATTTGATAACATGAGGAATAGCAAAAACAGCAAACGAAATGCGAATATGGTTGCAAAAATACGCCATAAATAATTTCAGTTCTCAAGCGTAAAAGTATTACACTTTTTCTTTCCCACTAATGTTGAAAAGGCTATGAAATTATGTTTTCTAATAACGTATCCTCCGATTTCCAAAATAAGAAGAAGTCGCCACTTATTCGCTGGAAAGAGCAACGTTCAATGAAATTTCTGTCATACGACACGTGCACAGTGCGAGAAGTGATCACAGGGTAGTACACAAATATCTTGTTGGCCTACTATATAAGGGACCAAAGTAACTTTTTGATAATGGGAATAATGCTAAGTGCCAAATTGCACCTACTGTCAAGACATTTATGGTGTCTGTTATATGGTTTATCAAGTTCTTAATGAGTGTTGGCCCATTTAAAAATAGTGTCGCTACATCTTGGTTAGAGGGGGGAGGCACATTTCTACAAGCAACGTCATTACATTATTCGTCACACACATGCATCTCTTTTTTTATGTCAGGCACCCTCCCGGGATCTTATTTTTACGAACCACAAGCTTTAGCATCTGTGTTATATTTCACAGAGACAATAGGTTGCTCAATGTCGAATAATCTATTAACAGTTCATCAATTACTCTATTTACAG
>JAAAKL020009309.1:0-15201 GCA_010016065.2 Carybdea cf. marsupialis auct. non (Linnaeus, 1758)
GTGTCATAAATGAAGTGTCATAAATGAAGTGTCATAAATGAAGTGTCATAAATGAAGTGTCATAAATGAAGTGTCATAAATGAAGTGTCATTGACAGAACATCATCAGGTCCATTTTTTTTTTGGACTTGCTTGACAAGCTCCCTCCATCCCTGACGATCCTCCATCAGTCTGGGAATGCCCTCCAGATGCAGTTCAGTATCATCTACTAACTGATTTGTATAAATCCTTTGAGGTCTTCCAATGGATCGTTTTCAATGTTTTGGTTTCCAAAAACGGATGTCGCTGGCGAGTTCATTCTTGCTTCTCCATAGATGACCAGCCAGCTTGAGCCTCCTTTCTCGAATAACAGTCAAGACTGATTAGAGGTGTCCATAAAGACTTCTGTTCGTCAAACGTCTCTTCCAGCTAATAGTTAGAGCTGCCAGAAGGAGGCGGGTGTAGGTGCCGTCCAATGATATCTCTAACTTTTTGGTCAGTGTCCGGTAGAATTGACAAAACAGGATTTCAAAATGTCGAGTTTGAAGAGATACTGTCAAAATACCTCCACAGGAATTCGAACCTTACATTTTCATTTTTCTTCAGTGTCTCTTCAAACTTGACATATTGAAATCCTCTCTTTTCGACAACACTTCGTAATTTCCAATGGGCTTTGGACAGATTGATGTACCTGATAGCAGTTCTTCCATGGCCAAGACACGTAGCGAAAAGAGGCTGGTCTCCACATTACGTCGGGCTGGATGGCGATTTCTGTCTGTAGATGCCTGAATGCTAATATAGCAACTAGAGAAAAGTGAATTATGGTATCACCTGGTCACTATAACTCAGTTGGTATAGCAGCACTGATCTCTAAAAGACTGGATCGAGCTTCGGATTGTTTTCCTGCAGCGAAAAAGTGTGGTCACGAATACTACTCCCCATTATTTAAAATAGCGCGGGAAGGTCCGCCATGTTACGTAACATTGTTTATAAGCTTTGTGTGATGGGGACCGAAATGACGTCCAACGACTAACCTCGCTTTGAGACGGAAGATGCTCTATCCAGTCTTATTAAAGATCAGTGGTTAGCAGCACGCCGCAACTTCGTGGGTAACGGGTCGATTCTCTTTATTCAGAACATCAGCTGTACTCCATTCAGTACAGAGGAACGGTTCTTAGTTTTGGCTATTACCTAAACGTACAGGCTGAATGTTGGGCGAATAAAGTAAGCATTGTCTTTCTATTAGAAAAGGTTTATGACACTAGTGAAGTTGAGCGGTGGACGTGACTACTCTCGGCTGCCTAATGTAAGGGGGAGGGGGGCGCTCATTAATTTTCAAAAATTTCCCGAAAGTTTATTAACTTTGGCAAAGCAGTATCCAAGGCTCGATATGATTTGTATACGAAATTTTCTTCAAAAAACAAGAGTGCTCACAACAGTGTCAAGAAATTCATTCAACAATTCCAGGAAAGAAAGTGCAAAAGGAGGGCAATATGGAAAACGAGGACGACGTTTCGAGAATTCGTTTGATTCGAGATTTCTTTTTCTTTTTCTTGTTTAGTTGCATTCGTTACTTGAAGAATATGTATAATGCAATTGTCTTCTTAAATGACGTACTACCCTTTTTCACTAATTTCTGACCCCCATTTATTGACTTCTTTAAAAGATTCCCACAAATCCCCATTTATTAAAACCCTCTCTTGAATTACGCACCCTTGGGTACATAAAATTGTTAGAATATTCAAAAAAACGAATACAGGGCGGCGGTTAAATATGGACGATGGCGAGGCCATGCCCTAAAATCGGACAAAGTGCACTTCTACTCTGTAGAAGTGCAAGACAACTCCAACTCGCGCAATCGGAAGGGGGTAAACGGGGAGTGACTAATATGTTCATCTCCAATCATGGAAGTTCTATTCCCTTTCGCTAGCAAGAGATAGGGGACGGAAACTTTGCAATTTGTTAGCTGCCTTCGGGTTTAAAAAATAGAGATTAGCTACTCTTAAAATTGCTTTTTAATACTTGCTGGTGAGTATCCCGGCCTAGGGCAAATTTGCTTGTAGTAGTGGATGTCTTCATGTCCGCACCACACGATCCGGATATCAAGGTATGACCACTGCAAACGAACTGACCTGAAGAAAAAGGTTGTGATAACAATAATTCCCTCTTCACGCCTTCCTGGGTCTTCTCTCAAGGTTGCCATACGAAGACAACGTGCAACCATCTGTTTTTGGTTTTGAGTATATACGTCTAATAGGTAAACCCGGTATGTAATATGTAGGCATAAAGTACCGCAGCGCAGCTCGAAATAAAAAGATACTAGCCCGATTCATATCGTGATGGTCCTGACATTCTCGGTCGCGGTATTCAAGTTTTACATACTCTCGAGCACGTTGTTAGCCTAAAATTGACACGTGGAGCGGATTCACGGATACACGGATACAGATCATCTTTTATCAGGCAACTGAAATTATTACATCGTTCACCCACAACCTATCCGTTTCTCATATCCTCTGATACACCATGGGGCATCGCGTATGGCCTAAGGTATAGACCACTGCGGATCACAATTTGTTCGCAGGCAAAAAGGGAAGTTCTGCGAATTGCGCTTTACTGTTCAAAGCGATCGTCTAGCTTTTAATAGCAGTGTGCTCGCAGACCTATCAAACTACCGGCATCGTAGAAGAAGTGCTCGCATAAAACAAGCTGTGTTAGTACCACACGGTATTCCAATATTCCACATTTTCTCCAGAAAACTATAAAATACTTAAATTAAAATGTTACATACTCTACTAACTTTCCACCTTCACACTTTATTCAAGT
Organism: Carybdea cf. marsupialis auct. non (Linnaeus, 1758); assembly: GCA_010016065.2. Lineage (NCBI taxonomy): Eukaryota > Metazoa > Cnidaria > Cubozoa > Carybdeida > Carybdeidae > Carybdea > Carybdea cf. marsupialis auct. non (Linnaeus, 1758). Next base: position 2,802 of record JAAAKL020009309.1, read on the forward strand.
AGCATCATTTCCTAGCTCTTAAAAGGGAATACGAAAGGTGTCAGGATTCTTCCCTATCAGCTAGATCACTGCTTATTACTGATTACTTTCATGTGCTCATTTCCTACAGTCCTTGCAAATATAGACTTTGAAACAATTCTACTTAGTTATACTCGGAAGGATGCACTTCGTTGCTGGGTGGAAATACAAACCAATTAAACTTCCGAATTGACAAACCTTTCCTTGACCATAGCTTGGTATTTATCACAAGGGGATCTGAGAAGAGATCAGACCAGTTTCTACTTGCTAACATATACTTTTGCGAACACAACCTACATCATTGACTACGAGAATAGTTCCCAAAGTACATTTTTTCCTCCATTGCTATAGTCAAGCCCTCACAGTTCATCGATGTGTATCCACCGCCAAGTAACCCTTATAAAACAAACGGAGATATCTAAACTCGCAGGAGTAATAATTTATGATACCAGGGAAACTACCACAATGATTTACAACGGGAGATAAACACCTTAAGGAGACCAGGTGTAACATGGATGTAATGATGGAACTTCTGCTGGCTATGCATACAGCATGGAATGGAGATAAAATCATATACTAAGTGAATTCTAAAATTCCTTGCACTACAAGGAAGTTACTCTCATACCCACAGGTATTAAGATTTGTCAACTATAAAAAATAGCAAAAAATTTTTAACACCACAATATCTTACTACGTTGCCAAGGGCAGTCCCTTTTTTATCAGTCGATTTCCACAGTGGCCCAGACCACCTAAAACTGAATACCTCGTATCTCTTCTAGACAATGTACACGTGTCTGGATAAGAAACACAACACCAAAATCGGTGCAATGTCGTGAAAAGCCGACAAAACGTAGAATAAGTGTAATATCAACTTACACTTCAAAGGCAACAGAATGGCTAGTATTCGTTACATAGTGCTCTAAGAAATATGCAGAGCTATTTGGCGCATCTAAAATTTGGTGCCGTCAAGTATCTTCTTCGGATAATATTTCCTAGTGTCTTCTCATATCAATAATTTGGCCATGAAACATTCAGTTTACAACGAAATATCTTTTTAAAAGCAAAGCGACTGTGCCAAACGTTACTGTTTCTTATTAAAAGAACCGTGTACAAGGGATCGTTTCCCGACCTGCGTGAAGAAATGCGCTTACTAACTCAACTCGCGACAAGGGATCAAGCCTTGAAATTCAAGATGACATCTGGTTTGTGTGGTGTTTATTATTGTTTATTACCCAATTTGTTTCTTTTGAAATCTCTCTAATATCATTCCTCTCCCGATCCTGAACTTCTTTTAGCTCTTCTACTGCGCGGTGAACGTCTTGGCGACTGCTTGCCTAAAAGGGAACATGAGAGACACAATGATCAGATTTCATACAAAAAGAGCCTTGTATCATTTTCTTTGTCTCAATCGAAACTGACATTGTTCGTCAACTGATGTAAAGTGTAGTTTTATTGAAACCATCCTTTTAAAGAAACAAATTACAAAGTAAATCACACGGCCAGTAAGCACAATCATATCCAACATTAACAATGGCTACCAACGACATTCTTTTCAGTCCAATTTAACATCATGCTCCTACGTTTTCCAAATCAATTAATATCCGGCCTGCGGTGAAAAGCTTTCGCTCCTTATTTCAATCACCAGATATGTAGGGCTTTCCAGGTAAATACAAATCTGAACAAGAAATCAGTCACTGACTTACTAAATTCGGTTGTTGTTTCCTTGGGAAGCCAATCATAATCCAAGTCTGCCTTCTGCTGGGTTCCCATTTCAACAGGGGCTGGTTTACTCCCTAGCCTTTTACCAAGCTATGGTGAGAAAAAACATACAAATGCACATGAAATGGTCTACCTTAGGTACACCTTAGCTAACTCGCCAAAGAGTAACTACAGAGGCAGCAGCGATATTTGAAACTCAGTATAATGAATGACATGGTAAATCCCACCACTGTAAAGAGCGTCTTGTCCGCTTCTTCCGATAATATGTGGGTACTTTTACATTGATAGATTTTATACACCAGGTTACCTTTAACGAGACGGTAGTGGCTTCCTGACAAACAGGGTATTGATTTTGATGTTTGTCCTGAGCCCTGCATATAAGAGAGTTGTTGTTGCTTATGGGTGAAAATTTGGCCGCTTTGTGTGGTGCGTTTATCACTGAAACCCCCATTTTGACAGTAGCATATGCATCTCTACCCCGAAAATTAAATCGAAATCAATAAGCTTATAACATCAGCATCCCTACAGTACATATGCAGTACACCCTGTATTTCAACCATGCCAATACTATTCCTTAAAAGGTTTGTGACTAGACTTTCAAGATTCAAGATTGTATGTGTATCTGAGACTCACTATTGTACTATTTGAATAATTTGAATGGAAAATCCAGCTATTTCGAATTTGACAGGCAATACGTTGCGCCCCTCCTTTCCTAACATTCCACAATACTCCACATCTACTTACCACCCTATGTCACCAAATAGCAAGTGTACTTACAGTGGTCAGAAATTTTAGGATATTTTGTTCATTTTGTTTAAAGAAATCGAACCGCCACTTTAGTTTCCGTCTCACGTACAGTTTTCCGCAGTTATACGTGATTCTTTAACAAGCATCTGCCAGAACGAGGCAATTTTTGACGTCATAACGAACAAATCTGACGTCGTAAGGAACAAGGAAGTTCAGTTGTTGACGCTCAAAAATCCAATACGAGGCAAACATGAACGTGAAGCACACTCAACGTACGGCAAAAAAAAGGATGGAGGCTTTTCAGGTTAGTACAATAAACAAAAAAATTCAGACCACTAGAGATACAATTTGAACTGCGAACTCTTAATCCTTATATTTACTGCTGCTACTAAAACAACATCGTACTTATCAACAAGACAAATTCTTCAATCAATCGCGTCACTAGTTCCATTCCCCTGTCCTTCTTTAGGACTCTTCTCATTACAAACAGTTCTCAGGTCCCTATGACATCCAACTACCTCAGTTAAACCAGCCGCTTCGTAAATGTTGTAAATTCAAAGCGAAACTAAGTAGAAATAAATAGGAGGGCTCTGCTAGCCTCCAACATTTTTCAGAATGTGCAGGGTGTTAATACATTGCAATAGCCGCTGTTTCATGCTCCCTACAAGGCACTGCGATAACATTGGAAAATCGTAAGGTCATAAACTCAAACAGTGGGATTGCCCTAGAAATCCGCGATCATGCACAGGTACTTTCACATTGATGTTTCTATAAAACCCCAAATGCATTAAAATTTCAGATTCAACTATAGGTTTCCATATTTCAGCTCCTCGCACATTATACCCGATTCTTAATCACAACACCAAACTACAACACATAACACCACAAAACATACCTTCAGCGACTTTAGTCCATAATTTATTCCGAATATGACGAGTAATGCAGCTGCAGCAAGAAATAACGTCAGGAAGAAAGTTTCGGTGTCCATCCCTTCATCTGTTTCTTGGAAGTTGATTGTTTCATTCACAACAGCTGAGGCAAATGGATTTCCCTCCTAGAAAGACGCGGAGCAATGGGTTTCCAATAACGTTCAGTTCACCAATAACTAGTATCAATACGTTACATTATTGGCTTCAATGCTTCAGGGATACTATTATCAGCACATAGTATTTATCAGTCATATGCTTGTCAATAATTTTCATCATCAGCATCGAAGCCATAAAACTTAATAAAAGGAAAGATAACTGGCTAAACGCAGATGACAAAGAAGGATAAGTAATAACGGCAAAGGTAAAATGAAAAATTGTGATCATGGCAGAGGACAAGGAGAAAAGGAAGAGGAGAGTACTACCCCATCTTATAAGGCTTCTCGTATAAAAAAAGCCATTATCTTATTACTAGATTCGTATAAACAGAGCCACTAATCTTTATGCCGTATTTCCTCTAATATATCACAAAATGATTAATTGTATAAAACAACTGATGTTTCAAAAAAAACGTAACAAAAAGATTGTGTTATAAATGCGAACATTACAAGTAAATATCATCTCTCACAATATCAACTTCATTAGTTCTTGTAGTATGTAAAATTTTAAAATTTGGTCTATCTTCTAATAAACGCCCCTTTTCATGATGCGGCGTTTATCCGAGGGCGGCGTTTATCCGAGGGCGGCGTCTATCCGTGGGCGGCCTTTATCCGAGGGCGGCGTTTACTTCAAATGTTCGGCTGCATTGACGGCGCTTATTAAAGGAAATACAGTAACTAGATTTGTAAAAACAAAGAGACAGTGGGCAGAAATGCAACGATAAACTTACCATATCCTTGTACGTCATTATCATCACCAGTCCAAATGGACGACCCCCATAACTCTCATGTGGATGAAAAACATATTCAAAGGAGACCTCCTGACTTGGTTGTACAAGGCGGTTGTATCTGTACGCAGTGAAATTCTGAATATGGTAACTGTAATCTTGTGGGTAACGGAATGAGGCATCCAATGTTTCAATAATAAAATCTTTTGAGCCTTTGTTTGCAAAGCCAATCAGAACTGGAATGGGTTTGCCTGCTGGAAGATTTTTATCAGAGTAGGTTGGGAACAGGACAGATGTTTCAGCATCTGGAGATGATCTAATACCACTGGGTTTCTCTTCCTCATCTTCTCCCTCCTGCATGGTACGAAATCAACATAAAATATAAACGTTGAGCATTCTTATAGCTAGAGAATTTACAATCTTTTAAAAATACTTTTTATCTCTTCTATTTTGCTATTAAAAGCACCACAAAACATTACTAGCCCTGCTCAATACTAAAAATTCTGAAATACTAGATCAACGAACTATGAACTGGGGTCCACGAACGATAATTTCAGAATCACAAACATAATAAATTTATAAAGACTAGGACCTTTTGACAGTCCAAGGACTGGGGGCAAGGCAAGTAGGCCTTGATAAACAGTTGAACTCGGTAATACTGCGAGGGCGCAAGGAGTTTAGTGAAGCTGTTCTATCGAATATATACGCCGTTTCGCCTTATTACACTAGTAGCAGTTGTATCGTTAAGTAACGACATCTTATTGTTATATTTCAGCTTTCACGTGAGTTTAATGTTAGCCGAGGATATATACGAAAGGTCACATATGAGTCTCTCTCAGTCGAAGCCTTTGCGTCGATTCCGAAGTATGCGAAATTGCGAACGGGTCGTGCGGAAACAAAATGTAACACATATTTATACATTTATATGATGGTTAAATTTACTAAGAGATTTAAGTAGTTTTTATTATAGTAGAGTAGGGTCCATGATACTTACATGGTTGGAGACCACTCTAGTTACTTGTGAAATTTGAAAATTTCTATTAAAAGTTGCATACCTTTGTTGTTGCTGTTGACTCAGATTCAGATGCCTCATCTTCTGTTTCCACCTTTAATAAAAAGTAATCAAAATGTCAATCAGCTTTTGCAGGGACACATTACACACATGGAGTAAATAAATGATTCTGGCAATACAGCCCTACTCTACATGGTGAACAAGATGAACTTGACCAGTACAAATACAAAATAACTTTCATAATGAACCTTTGGGACACTAGTGTATCAGTTAAAATAAATTTAAAAATTACAAATAGTCAGTGTAAGTTCCCAAAAGTCAAAACTGCACGTTTCTCATACAAAAAATTCTCAAATCTTGTAAACTGGTTAAAAAAAAATCAACATTCACTACTTCAGACTTAAAAACTGTCACCACAAGTAGTGTCAGATATATGCTTGTCTTTATAATCATCATAAGTAGTGAATCCAAACATACATGTGGATTATCAAGTTAAGACAGTTTACAAGCTAGTGATTAAGAGTATCGACTTCGCAATAATAAAGATCAAACATTCCCATGACAATTTCCTTTCATTTCCCAACAGTTAGACTTTTAACTACTAAATAAATTTCCAAGAATCGAGAATCTAAAATTTTGGCTTTGAAGAATACTTGAGAAATAGGGACCAATGGGGTAGGAACTCATGGCCCAAGCATTTCCATTAACTTCCATTAGTCCAAAAGATGACATTATTATCCAGCTCCTTTCAAAATGGAGAATTTGAAAAGATAATAGAGAAGAATGTCACCAATAGAATACCATTTTATGTCCCCTATGGATTTCCTTTTATGACTATTAAGTCATAATGTTGAGAAAAATCTTCTGAGGAATGTAATATTTACCTTACCACCTAAAACCTTTACACCAAATGTCACACCCATAGCCCATTCCAACTTTGACTGAAAGAAGTGTTTTATGTATGCATGAGGCCTAACGGAAACAGTTGATTTTGCTCAGGATAACTATAATGAGCTGAGATACATACTGTTTTCTTGAAACAGCATATGTTTGGTGCCCACAGCAAGCCTCAAATGTGGATAAACTATCCTCCCCCACAAAAACATAGTGAGTGAAAAATATTGACATACTTTTACCTTTCACAGCATCATACTAAAGCAACAGTACTCCACTTTTATAACACCCTATATCCTTAATGGCATATGGACTGGGGGAATGAGAGAGCATTATGCACTTAAACTTTCGGAATGTTAAAATTTGGGCACAAATGCTTGATGTCTCTAATACTGGTATCAAGTTATTTCGCTTCACAATGATCTAGCTTGAAACAAATCTGCTGCAACATTTTATATCTTGCACAGAAAGTGGAATCTTCCTCGACTCAATTAGTCAGATGCCCCTACATATATATTTAGTAGGCCAAGTTGAAGGTGCTTGCGTCAAAGTATGCTTAAATATAACTGAAATAGCATGAAATAAAATACTTCTTGTAGCAGCAAAAATGTCTTGGGCATAATAGCTTGTGATTCTTTTTGGGTGGTAGGGGTAGTAAATTGATGAAAATGATCACAGTATGAAACTGAGATTTATAAACAATAAAATTTGTACACTTTTCCATAGGTATCTAAAGGATCACTTGCAAATAAACAAATAATGTAATGGCTAATTGAGGAAACAACAGAAGTCCCTGAGAACATAACTTACAACACACAAGGAACAGTGCTAACATTTACAACACAAGACAACAGTTCAGAATGGTATGACTGTAAAGATTCATATGATAATAGAGAAATGACAGTTGGTCATAAACATTGATTTATTTATACTACCACAAAATACTAATTGTTCAACCTAAAACGCCAACTAACTTTTGAATCTACATCTTCTTCTCCTGCAGGGGTTCCTTGATCATCTTCTACAGGATCCTCAACCTCATCTTCTGCTTTGTCTTCCTCAGCTGAAAGCATAACAAGTGTTTAATATAAAAGCATCAATTATATGGTAGTATATAAAAATTTGGTACCATGATAGTTGTACATTGCCTTTGTAAACCTAATGTTATAGCTTCTCTACTAAGAGTAACAGAATGTAGAGAGAACCTGAGTACTTTATGAAGACAGATATTTAATGGTAATAAACTGTTACTGTAGGCAAAATAGCAACAGATACCTCATGGTGATTGGTCCTTAATGAAGACTATGACTCACTTTCAACAGGGTCTTGCATAACAAATCAGTCGATACATTTCATATAAATATTGCAAAAGCTGCTAATACAATCATGCAGAAGTTAGAAACAGCAGCATGCTTTGTGATTCCATATATATATATAGCAAAGCTACAGCAACTAGCAACATGACTTAGCAGCTGGAAAAACAGCTACACTACACGGATATATCTATGGGTCAAAGTATAATACACTGGAGATATTTGTAACATAATATATATATGTCATACATAAATTTGACAAAAATGCATGGAACTGATACTTGAGAAGGTGGTAAATATGTTTGTCTTGAGAAGGCATGGTACCACTACTTCAGAATATTTACTCTCAGCAATGTGAGATCAGATATATGCTTGTCTTGACATTCATCATCAGTAGTGACAGATTGCAATTCTATCAATGTTAACAGGCTTTTTAAGTGAAAGCAGTTTGCTATGATGCCAACCCTTGATGATTCTTTAAGTTGATTCATACAGCCCAAATGTTATGAAGCTTTTTGAATTTTGCTGCCTCATCTATCATACACATGTTGGATGTGTCACATGAATCAACATGAATAACTACATAAGCATCTGTTCTATAGTTACCTTCTCAAGAAGCATTAATGAAATCAAGTTGATAGCAATTATCAGTTGAAATGAGTTATTGATTACACATTATTTCAAGCTTCCCACACTTTTGTCATATTATCAATGGGACACATAGTACAACTCCTTGACCCTCATTGATGATGATGATGATGATTATGATTATGATGATGATAATGCAGTTTTAACACTGTGCACTCCCCTTTGCAGGGGCTAGGGTGGCCCTCTTGAACTTGAGCCCTGACCCCCATTATAAAAGAAAATCATTTACAGATGATCATATAAATATACTGTGATGTCGTCAATTTCCTATTTCAGAGCACTCTATTGGTGGGGCAAGCTGATATACCAACAATAAATGTGTCAATTGTATCTAATATCAATAGTTTCTGCTATTTTATTTGAAGGGCTCTAAATTAAGGCTTACAATGACACTTAGCCTCAGCTTGTTAATTCGGCTACTTTATCTTACTAAGAATTTCAGCACATCTAGTTAAGCTCTGATGCGAACAGGATTTTACAGAGAACACTTGCTGACTGTGTATCACATCAGGAATGTACCCTTCCAAACAGGGTAAATAGCTTGTTTTGCCTTCATCTTACTGGAAAACAATTTATCTTCCAGAAATAATCTTTTGTATATACACAGAATATAGAAGTATGACCTTGATCTCCACCACTGCATAATAGGGGTCTTATATTAATACGACCCTTGCCCTATATAAAGAAGTTTTAAATTAGCAATCCGATTGTGACGATTACTTTCCAATCTGTATAGAACGCGTATACAAACGACACAAGAAAGCTAAGTAAATGATGCTAGCGAGGTACTGCTTATAAGACAACTAAAACAGTTACAACGGAAGTACTACGTATATCAACTACCGGTAACCTGGCTGAAACTCCAACTTAAACTTGAACCTTACTTTATGCCTGTTAAGTGCTCCTTTCAGCGACGAACTGCCTAATCGTAAGAATACTGCTTGTGTATACTGCCTTAGTAGCAAGACGGTTTCTAGTTATTGTAATATATATCAAAAACTGAAAGGCCACGTTTTTAAATGCATGAATACAAATGATACGTCAGCAATTGAAGAAAGTGTAACAACAATGGAACAATTTTCATAGCCTTCTTACCATAGCTAGGAGTCGCAGAAAAGGAAAATACTAATAGAAAGCCCAAGAAAATCGTTAGGAGATACCGAAACATCGTTCCAAGTCCTGATGTGGCGAGATGACACGGGGATATAAATGGATTCTCACTGCTCTTTCATGTAATGTCAAGGGATCCAGTTACTCCATATAAAAGGCTTTTGTTGATGGAAAACAACATTAACGATGGGTTGGCAGAATTACTGGAAACGAGGCAAAACAGCAATGGTGCATGGTTTCCCTTTCATGAGTCTCTGGTCTCGCTTCCGCTCGATCGAAAAGGACGTGATATCTGAGCCAGGCGAAGAAATTAAAGGAATTTTTTGAAGCAGCTTATTTACAACAAAGACAGTCACAACAGCCATGCTTATTAAAGTAAAGACCCTTACTGGAAAAGAGGTGTGTATCATGCACTTTTTAGCATACAATTGTGCTGCTTAAAGGAGAGTTGTAAGTCAAGTTGCTTAGGTTACAAATTTGTGATTAGTGGAAAACAAGAAGTTTATTTAGGAGTTGCTTGTATTCAAAATCACTTGTCCAAAATATGAGGGCTCTTTTTCTCATCTAAACCAAGCGAGGATTCGTAAAATTCTCAGATTACTTTGGTTTTAATATTATTATTAGGGCCTACCCGACTCTGCTGTGCCGTATGCATGCGACTGCCCATTACACAGACGTTGTTGGCCTACCGGTATTTAATTTGCGTATAGTACTTATGTACAGTGCAGTAGCCTAGTAGGCCTATTATTCTTGCACATTAAATTTTTTAGAGATCGTCATCATTCTGGTGACTTTATAGTTATAACAAGGCATTTTACCTTAGAGCATGTATGTAGTATACTAGTAGGCTACGGCCTTGCTCTTTCTTAAGATAATACCGTATACCCTACACGTTTTAATAACACGGCAATTTATGAACCACACCTGGTGATATGGTATCAATCTATTCACTTCTTATAGTCATTAGTCTTTGTTGGGACCACTCTTCTGAAACTTGCCGATGTGACCTGATGTTCCTAAGTGTATATTGACCCATGATTATATTTTCAAGCATTACTGGTATTGGAATTTAGGCTAAGAAGAATTGTCGGTCAACATAACAAATAGGTATAACCAAATATGAAATTAGTCACAACTGAAATATCACATTTCTTGTACTACTATAAATATGTGATTATGTTTAGTGTTAAATCCATATGACATCCTCAGGGGTAAGACAAAGTGTTTCCTCTGTTGCACATGCATAGCAACAGCAAGTTACATAAAATCACTGGTTTAAGGGGGAAAACATTTCTTTGTTTATATGTAGACTATAGGTTTGGCTTTAAACTGCATTTGGTTGTGGATTTTCTACGTGGAGATTTGGGGTTACCATCTACCACAACTATTTAAGTGTACGGTACTCTGCATCTAACAAGATTCCATTGTTTTTGCTTGTAACTGCAGAAAACAATATAAGTTTTAACTGCTGTGACAGGGCTTCAACTCAAGAGTTAAGATTATGAATAAATGTCCTGTGTATTGCATTACTAGTGTTAAAGGTAGGTCTAGTCAAACTGTCAGAAAGAGACTACATCAAAAGGCAGAAAGGGATTTGTAAAGATTTACACTGTGTACTTTGAGCAGTGAGACACCATGAGGCAAATCATAGCCTTTGCCTTATTTAAGGGAGAGAAGTGAAACGTTTTTGCCTTTTGCAACAAGGAGATGACCCCATGAATTTCAAATCATTAGGGAGGCCAAAAATAACAGGGGCTAACTTTCAAACATCTACAGCTATATCAATGTTAGAAAGGGGGCTACTGCCATATTACTCCCAAGGAGGCAAGGGACTATGAAAAAAGTTAAGAGAAAATGAAGCAAGATCATCTACATCCATGAGACAAAAGTAGCAATTGTAGTTGCTGTAGTTTAGTAAGCCACTAGCTTTAAATTAAAGCAGGTCTCTGTCACTTTTGAAACAGAACTAATAGAATGAAGCCCAAGTTATTATGGCTCTGTATACAGCAGCATCTTTATAAGGTTTTGTGATTTGCTGAACATATATATATATATATACACTTTATCCATGTCATGATGAATTTTTTTCCGTCAAGTAGTTGTTGGCTTGGACTGAATGTTATTGTTTAGTTTAATTTTCAGCTTGGTTTTGTTTCTAGTTTGTTAAAGTAATGAGTTCTTTGTTTGAAGCAAATCCTGTATGTTTGAAAATCAGGGGGTCTGAAATATACAGGGAGACGCTCTTAAATGTTATGTACACCAGGAGAGATGTAGAAAGGGGGGGAGAGATCAATAGGTCTATATGTGTTGTGTGCAGGAGTGGGGAGGAGGAGCTGCTGAAATGATTGGTAAGTCAGCTTGATAAAATTTATTTTGGATAGAAAGTGTTAGTGGACTGGAAGGGGTTGATATCTTCTAAGCATGGCACAGATGTAGAGATATAGGGGAGTCCTCATGATTCCCAAAAAAGGATCAGCATACCTCAACGATGACCTGTGTCTGCCAAAGGCCAGCAAAAATTTTGCCAAAATAGTTTACGTCAGCAACGACACTTTCTCTCTTGCTTTGTGCACATTCATTTATTCCATCACTAAGTTATGCGCTGCTGACACCATGGGTTTTCAAACAGGGCAGACCAGACAGCCACATTTCATGCAGAAAAATTAAGTGATTGTCAATTTCAAGCTGTCAACCTTGAAGGTCGAAGATACTGAGTGCCAATGTGGGCCCTGTCTGAGGTGCCATGAAATTACCATCTTTGGGATACCCCAGGTCACCTTTTAGGCTGGCCATGCGGAATGCCGACCTAAATTATTAGGGCTGTAAGGATACTGATTATATAATGCTCCTTCACTTTGCAAGTGGTGACACATGCACTGTGCTAGGTTTGCAGTTTATGAACTCAAGAGGGTGAAATCACAGCATTGTTGGTCTTGATTCCTGTAGATTACAATTATAAACTAAAGACTAAATCATAATGAGCCTTATGACTATTCCACAACCACTATACGCTTTTTACCATGGTGCTAGTCACTGATGATATTACACTGATGTCAACAAAATATGAAAGTGAGAGAATAGTCCAGAATGTGTGCCCTTTGTAATCTTGGTCTATGCACCACAGTGT
>JAAAKL020009311.1:0-15199 GCA_010016065.2 Carybdea cf. marsupialis auct. non (Linnaeus, 1758)
AAACTAACATAACTGAAAAACTACTGTGAGACAGACAAAAAAAATTTACAGAAACTATTGTATACTAAAAGTAAATACGTGTGCCAAATTTCATCAAAATCTGACAACCATGGTTAAAATTTTCAAAAATTTTGGGTGTTTTGATACGGAATGACCCTTAATTTGAAACAACACATTCTGCCAACAAGTTAATGAAGCAAAAAAGTGATGTATCGACACAAAGCTGTTGCATTTCAAATTCTCCTTAGCAACTTTTAGTGTAAGGGGTAGGGATAGGGTCACCACCCTCAAATTTCCTAGGGTTTCAAGTAGAAAGTATCCAAACACTTGATTTCTACTGATATGGACACTTCTTTTAGCTATTACTTATGGGAATTTTTGGTTACTTTAATGAATAGTGATATCAATTTTTCATTAGACTAGCAATTTTTCAATTTTCTACTTAGTTTAATACAATATGGAGAAGCCATTACATTTTTTGTGTTTTTCCAACTTTATTACTTTGTATGAATCCTGACCTCCCCGTCACTACCACTAAACCTCACCCCTTCCTCATGATAAAAGTTACATATAATTAGCAAAAGATTGACTTTATCAACAGATGGGACATCTAAGTCCAATATCCTTTGTCTATGAAGTTCATGCAGTGTATGATGCCCCAAGTATGGAAGTAGGGAAGTAGCCTAAATCAGAGCTTGGCAACAACTTACATGTTTTGGGCTTGGTTTCTGATTTCAGTGTTTTCTTGTATCATTCTCCAGTAATGGGTTGATATGGTGCTAGATATGTTTATGTACTTAATAAATGGGAGGGTCAAATAAACAGGAGTCCCACTATTGACATGTCAATACAGATGGGAGAGGCTGGAGTTGAAACAGATACATTGCATCATTATTGTGCTGTAGTATGGATGTGGCCTTTAGTATACAGTTTTAGCTTACACAATAAAGAAGAATCAAACCATTGTACAGTACATAAATTCATTGAAAGATGCAGGTTAGGGCTACATGAAACACGGACAGGAGGGTACTCAGATCCATCTCATTGCACGTGCAAAAAAAACTAGGAAATGATGATAATCACAATGTACATCCATGGTCATTTAAACAGGCCCTGGGAACCTGGTCTTGACCTCCTAGGACTCACATTCTATCTCTGATATATTTTAAAGAATAACTTTTTTGGTTGTGGATGGATCCAATGGAAACTCTCTTGAATCCCATTGGATGCCAACATCTGCCCTACATTATTAGGGTTACAATTTAACCAAAAGAAGGTGTTGAACATTCAGATTAAATCTTTTAATTGTAGGGAGAGAGAATTTGGTCCCAGATTTATTGGTCCAGGTACCTATGAGTATGAACTTGCTCAGAAATGGAAAGCCTTGGAGGATACAGAGAAAGCAAGAAAGCAAGAAATAGAAAATGAAATAAAACTTGCAAAAGAAGAATTGGAAAATGACATTGTAAATGCCATGCACTTAAGGGAAGAGGACAGAATGAGACAAGGTTTGTTGACATTTTGTAGCTGTTTGATAGTATAATTGAGCAATTATTTGTGTAAGGTGTAAAATGATACATTTAATTTTGTGGAGAGTAATAGTAAGATATATCAAGAGAAATATCCATGCCTAAAACATATTTATTTGTGTTTTAATGTTTAACAAGGAAGGCTCATATAGAGAAAATCTCTCTTTGACTGAAGCATCCGAGTTTTATAGGTGTTTTCACTGATCAGGTTCTTCTAAGTACTTGCTCCATTCTTTTTTCCCCAATTCTAGTTGCTAGCAAAGTTGATGATCCCAATGTGTGCCTTGACTTATTTGACTCAGTGTAGATCCTGATGACCCCTTGCTCTCCTTATGCAATCTGCTTCCATTTCCTTTGGCCCAATGCATTTCTTTCCATTGTTAAGATCAGAAGGTCCATGTCTATTTTATGAGATCTTTCCATCTTTTAGCAGTCATCCTCTTGGTCATGGTTTGACCAAACCACTTCAGGTGCTTCCCTTGATAATGTCTAAAATTGTCTTAACAACTCCTTTGGCTGAGTGAATGGTAATGTATTGTATTCTGTAACATCTCCTAGCATTTTCAATGCCAGCAGCCTATTGGTAGGATCAATGGTCTGTGAAGACTTGCTTTTTAATTTCAGTTGTTATGCCTCTGTTGGACCTGTTGGTCTTGTGAAGTCTTCCAAATGAGGACAGGGCAAGTCCTCATCTTCTATCCAAATCTTTACTGATGGTGGGGCACTAAGCTTCCCAAGAAGACAAAGTTGTCAACTGTATTATGTCGTTCTCCTTGAAGCTGGATGGTGCACTCTGATGTTGTAAGGACCACATATTATTCAATTTGTGTGAAAAGGGGCATATTACAAACCAGTTTCCAGATAAAGCATGATAGTATTAATGATGTTCCTGATTTTTACTTATGTTAATATTTGTAATTTCTTTCATTGAAATTCTTTAGAACTGATGAAGAAAGAGGAAGAACTTCGACAACTAGAGGAACTGAAGCAAATGGAGCATATGAGGTTACAGGAGCAGCTGAGAAGACTTGAGCAGAAGAGGCTGGATGAAGAACAGAGAAGACAGGAAGATTTGTCACGGAAGCAGATAGAAATGAGACAGCAAGGAGAAATAAGAAAGATACAGGAAATGCAAAGACAAGATGATTTTAGAAGACATAATGACATGGGTAGAAGACCTGATGATATGAGAGGCCAGGATGATCGCAGAAGATCAGGAGATATGAGAGGAAGGGATGATGACAGAAGGAGACCAGATGATAATCGTTTACCAGGGCAAGGTGGACTAAGAGGCAATGATTTGAGAAGGTATCTGACAATGTTAGAATTTCCTTATACCATTTGTATGGTTATGAGCTTTTGTCAAGTGTTCTAACTCTGTTGTAAGCATATGACCAAGGTATTCAACATGAAGAAATGGAAAGAACACAATAGCAGCAGTGTCTACTATTAGGGGAGTGTGTGCCTTATCAAAATGGGATCAGGTTGATTGGGTGGACTTAGCACATTAATGTACTAAGGAGTGACTTATGGATTGATCTTTAAAGTAGGCCTAAGTCAGGTGGTCATGTTTTGGCACATTCTCTTGAAAATATGAAGATTTCATATTCTAGGTAGAAGAGTGTGGTTACTGTTATCCTTGGCTTTATAAACCACTGGAAAAGGTCATGATAAGGGTCTTAAGACTTCTTATTTTGAGGGTCTTGATAGTGGGCTCATGAAAGGGTTTCAGTTTGTAGCAAAGAAAATCTAGCGGTGTGGGTTCCTTGATGAAATATTCTCTAATTGAATGAACATAGTCTAAAGAAGGGGTTCTTATGCCATTGTGATTAACTAATTTCATGGTGTGATTGCTTGACAATGTTGTGATGTGTATAGTCTTAAGAGCTCACCAAGAATACACATTCCTCAGATCTTCATCATCACCATTTCCAGTTGAGCTGCATTATTGTTCAGCTATTCTGACCACAACTCATTTATCAGATGAATGATTGCTACAAATTTCTATATGACAATCAATAACAAGCATCAAGTAGAGGAGGCATAGGGCTTTCTTAACTGAAATACTAGTGTCATGCCATTTTAATGGTGAGTGTTTATCAGGTCAAAATGATTGTCATGTGTACCTGACGATGTACCACATTCAGTTAAGTATTGTTTGGGATGGGCTCATAAAATTTAAAGATTTTTCTTTGCACATCAATGAGTTTTTACCTTACAATTTCTGTGTCACTTCTATGACTGCTGTAAAAGCTGCTGGGTCATTAATGCCATACAGGTTCCACATGGGCCTGTTCCTGATGTATTGAGATTTAAGATATTCAACATCTTAGACCCTCAGATTATCAATGTCAATTATAAGCTTGGTCTTCCACTATGACATTCTGACTTGAAGATGTTACAAAATGGATAACTTTACATATTTTATTTTAAATATGATAAATTCTTGCACCTAAAAGGTCCACCTTAGGGTTTTTGGGCAGGATTGTGATAAGATATGTTGATTCCCATTAGATAATGTTCTAAAAATAGCCAGCCTACCCTCACCCTCTAGTTATGGCCATTTCTATAGATTTAACAGCATTGATATCTAGGGCATTTCTAATCTACTTTAGATCTGGGCCCCACTAACAGTACATCTTACACCCAATTTACTATTTTATTAAGATCAGCTGCTTTGTTCATTACAAGGTCTGTTTCCCTATGCCAGTGTGTTTTTGTCAAAAAGGTCAGATAATGAGCTCTTAAAAAATGTAGGTTTCAAAATTTTTTATCTTGGGACACATTGTTGTTTTTGAGCCCCAACTTCTTCAATTCTTGGATTTTCTCAAAAAGTTCAATCTTGACAACAACACTTTCAAAGGCTGAATTCAACATACATGAACTCTCTTCCAGATGTCTCTTCATATCTAGCCTATCTTGAGTTATCTGCAGGTAAAAATTGAGAAAAACACTCAATATTCGAAGTTTTTGTCTTTGTGTCATTTTTGAGGACTGTGAGCTACATGTTCAAACAATTTTTTTTTTTTAATGTTTTTGTCACGGAAACTTTTCAAGGTATATTTTGAAAATATATAACAGTGAAGCCATCAAACTATCTAGTTTTTGAGTTCTGAAGTCTCCAAAATTGGAAAATTTCGAATTTCATCTTGAGACCCCCCATATTTTGATTTTTATCAATATTCTAAAACCCCCAAGATCTGACATGGTGGTAGCAACAGCTCCTGTTTTGGTGTGAATCTATTCACCTTCTGAAGAAGGTGAAGTAACTGTAAAAGAACACTTCAGGTGTGTGTAAATCTAATATTATGTGCTCTTAAAAACTGGGAAGAAATCTGTAAAAAGCCATCAATTTGGAATGCCTTTTTCACTTTGACTGAAGTTTTCAGAAATGCCATACTTTAAGAAGCTGTACAAGTGATGAAAATTTCAATAAAATCTGAAGACATCAAGAACAGACTCATGTTGAATATGTATGGAATAACCCTACTTTTAAAAATTCATTCCTTTTTGTTTCCTGACAAAGACTTAAATACATTCCTTTTCGTAAGATTTGGTTGCATTGTTATTTTTATTATCATATATCCGAATGCTTCTCTAGAAGTTTTAACATTGCAAAAATGCTGCTGGTATTGCACTGCAGATAGACAATTATCTGCCAGTTACCCATTAAATGATTATAATGCTCTATGACTGGCAGCATTTGTTATACTGCTGTTGAGTTGCTACATAGTAAATGTTCGAAAATAGAAATAACAAGAGAGATTAAACGTTTATAAGTGTTCATGATATTTACTCTTTTGACATATTTTTTGATTTAGCAAAGGGATTAAAATCCAGCTACATAAGTCTCTATAGCTCTCACCAGTTGTTTCTAGTTAAATAGATTGCATCTAATTTTGTTCCGGATCATGTTTTAGGAGAAAGTCTTAACTGTTAGTCTACAATGTGTAAAAGATTGAAAACATGGTCGCTGTTGTATTTAGACCCTTATCACCGCTATTTTAAATTAAACAGAATTATGATGATATCCCCACAAAAGATCATGGCATAAGCATAACCCTAATACTTCTCAAGGAATTGACAAAACTCGCAAAATATGGCCTTTGAGCCTTTAGTTTGAGGTTCTCTTTGTCTGCACTGATAAAACTGGCATGATAAAATAAGGGGGTTTCCAAAGTGATTATAGCTAACTATTTTAAAACATAATAAAAAGAATATGCAGTTAGCATCCCTATTTCTGGTGCCAAAATTATCAGAAGTAACGATTAAGAAGACTCTATGAGTTTCAGGTGTGAAGCTGGGACAAATGTAACCAATTTTATTTGACTTTACTTCCTAAATAAGACTGTAAGATATTCTGCGGCTTGTGATGTTTAATCAGGAACGTTTTTCATGTCACCCCTTTTTAGAATGGATGACCCAAAACGAAAAGATGCATACAATAGAGGGGATGATGATTTTAGGAAAGATTCAAAGCTGGATATGCAAAGAGGGCTTGCAGGCAGACCACAGTCAGAGGTATGTTTTCACTTCATGATTGTAATGATGAGTTCATTTATTATGTTGATATTAAAATATGTCATAAACGTTTCAGGAAAGTCCAAGTTATTTTTTATAAGTTGTCATCAGGGATGGGGTTAGGAGTGACTGATTTGTTACTAGGAGGATGACTCATGGTTTAAAAATGAATCTACATTGGTATTGCTTATATTTACCATCAGGTCATCATGTAGATTTATTTTAACAAGCTCTGGCTGGTACTATGTAGACATCTGTATACCAGCAGTGGTATCACAAATTGTTTTATTGGGATTATATTTTCTACTTTAAAAACCAGTGTATAAGCCATGGTGGGAAACGGTAATAGATCCATAGTAATTTAAAGGCCACCCTGTAAATTTCAAAGAAAAAGCATTAAAAGTTGATGACCTTTACTTTTGTAGGATCATGGACCAATGAACCCTCTAGATGGCAAAATGCCAGTCTTGCAGCCTCCTCCACCATTACCATCGCTGATGACAAGCAGGGCAAATAGTGATTCACGTGCTAAGGTATCATGTTTTATATGTTACCTTCATTAGCCTTAAACTGTCCATTTCCTCTATAGGATTTGATTTCCAGTAGTTCAGAAAAAGTGGTGGCAACTGCCAGTAGCTCTTAGTTAATTTGTGTGAGTGAGTTGCCAAAAAGAAGTTGTCTGATTAAAATGGTAGTTCTAGTATTTGTACAGGAAATAGTTTTAATGAAATTGCTTTCTTGTGTTACATATATACTTTTCCATTTCTTCATGAAAGTCGAATATTATAGGAATCGGTAAGCATCTGATATTATGGGATTTAGTTAAGTTTATGAAAAAGTGAAAAGTGATGTTACACTACCATATGTTATTAACCACATACAACACTACGAAACATTTTGCAGTAGATTTTTATTGTGACGAAGGATGAAAGTACAAAGAATTGTATGTTTAGCGTGTCAGGAGTTCGGTTCCTTGAACAGGGATTATATGGGGATTGGTAAGAACCTACAAAACATCTGCTCCCAGCTGTCTTGTATGGACTAGAATGTGTCAAGTGGACCTCCGCGTTTTGCGATAAAATTGAGACCTTCAAAAATCATATGGTAAGGATTATGATGAATAAAAGACTCATAGACCATGTCAGAATAAGAGACTTAAAAGAAGTTACAGGTTTAGCACCTTTGGTTTGTGAAGTCAAGAGCAGAGTTCAAAAACTAGATGGTCACATAAAGAGGTCTGAGAAAGGACTTTCAAAACTATGCATGGAAGAGATGATCCTAAGGAAAAGAAGCAGAGGACACCCCAAAAAGGGATGGATGGACATGTTCATGAATGGTCTGGTCTCACCATAGATGAATTGAACAAAACCGTTTTGGACAAAAAACTTTAGAGAGACATAAGCTATGTTGGTGCACAATCTGCACAATCGCAGAAAGTGAATAATATAAGAATACACCATTGTTCAGAGTGTTTATCTGACAGCTTTTGATAATGATTATCAGTCGAGAAAAACTGGGCTGTGTAAGCCCGTTTTTAAAGAGCTGAACTGGACTACATAATTGATGTATTTTGATGATCTGTATGCACTCATAATCGTCGGTTGCAAAGTGATAGAACAAAGGGTGTGTCTTGAAGACAGTTTTTATAAATCAATCATATCTAGGAACACAATAATTATCAATGATTGCCAATTGTTTGTGGCGTTCACTAGCAATGTGCTTAGGTGACGTTCTGGCTGTAATTTAAAGCTCCGGACCAAGGCTTGTGGTTCTTCCTGATCAACTTCACATGAAAATGAACTTTTCGTATCTGGAACATGGGTGGCGAGTTAGTTAAGTTGGTAGAGAGCTTGTCTAGCAAACAGAGGGTTGGTGGTTGAATTCTTGGAAGAAAACTGGCCACCCTACCTCGGGTATTGCTCAGGAATCCTCTGCAACATTAAATCATTAAACCTCTATGACAGAGTATGAAACTATCTTTACCTTTGCCATCTGACAGATGCTTAACAGGCTATCGCTATTCAATCTGTGTAATGCTGCAATAACAAGTCCCATAAACATAGGCATTAGTCAAGCCCATTGTGGGAAGAGAAGACTTAAAAAGGGGGTGGGGAAATCTATGTAGTTTACCTTTCCCTGGCAATTATTTAGGTCAGGCTAGTATATGAATGTGAAATCCATAAGGAGGTACAGTAATAGTATCTTATTGCGCTTTTTAAGGCTGCATATAGGTGCCAAACAGCGGAAAAGGCAGGATTTCCATGACGTTTTGGCAACCACCCTGTACAATATGTACTTCGTGGAGAATAATAAGAGATGAATCATAACTGTTGTAGTACCCTGTTTGAAAAGTTTGTTTTTGGAAGGTGACAATAATACTTATACAGATAATCCATGTCAGTGTTTACAATGATTATTGTTTCTAATTGTGAAAATGAGAAGCAAAAGTATGTTGATTCTAGTCTGATTGATTGATCTAACCAAGCTAGTAATTAGAACGTTCCGCAATTGTTTTCAATTTGGTATTTACATACTCTTAGTATCTCCCAGACAGTTTGATCCACATAATCTAGGTATCTCATCTATACAGAATTGATCCCCTGTCTGGATCTTTGTTACCAGTTCCTTTTTTAAAATGCAAGAATTTAAGTTTGACCTTTAATTTATACTATGCATCCATTCTTTGTACATTGCTACTTGGTATTTGGCTATTTCACACGATTAACACTCTTGAATGCTAGTGCTTTGCAGATTGATTTTACCCTAGTTATCTGACTGGATTGATATCAGCCATTTTGTTTTGGCTTTCAGTTTTCTGGTCTTCTTGGGTCAGACTTTAGAAATCCCAGTCAAGGAGTGGCTGGAGCACCACCAAATCCAAATATTGGTCAGCAACAAATGGATTCAGTCAGAGGTTTTAACCCTGGTCAGATGCCATTTCCCCGTGGAGTAGATGTCTCTCGCCAAGGATTTCCAGGTGCAGGAGCCCCACCAGGTTTTGATGCTACAGGTGGTCGGATGCCGTTCGGAGACCAAAGTATGTTGTCTGGTCTTAGCCCTGGAGACATGCCTGCTTCAGGCATTGGAAGTGGATTATTACAGAACCAGCCAAGGCTACCACCCCCTCCTACAATCCCCGGTGGACTTGCGGTAAGCAGTCGTCAAAGGATTAAGTAGTAGGTTTTGTTTATGTTTTCTTTTGCTGAAGAATTTCAACGGGCAATCATTGGACAGAGGACACGCAGTACATTGATATATTGCCATGCTTGATACAAGATATTCTACCAAACATTTTAGAGGGCTCATGGTAGGCTATTGGAAGAACACCAAGCTGTCAATTGAATATATTGCTTTTTAATGTCAGGGTTCAAAAAGCCAGAAGTGAGTGTGTTTCAACAGTTGATTTATTCCCAACATTATTTTGTATAGTTGGCATCATGAGTCAGAAAGAGCTGAAATATAATAGAGATTTAATCATGCATAAGCATTTCATCATGCATAATCCATATTGTATATACTCCTTTGAATTTTGGAACTAAAGAGAACTAAAGTTTAGTTAATGCTTTAAACCAGAACAAATTTCTGATGTTCTAACTCTCATGTACTCCGTTACAAGAATGTAGATGCATGTTCACATGTCAAACCAGTTCGTTGTGAACTGAAATGGACTTCGCAGTTCTTGTTATCTTCAGAACAGACATGGACCTCGTATTAGGTATTGTTGATTTGGTGCATTCAATTGAGTAATATCTTTCAAGGTGTAAAACTGCTGTGCTATTTTGAAATGAGTGGAGTTGTAACAAAGAGCATAGAAAGTCATGAGTGATACTATCATTGCTAGTCTGGAATCGATGTTGAATCAACATCTTTATGGTGTGAACAAGGTATGGTTGCATTTGTGCAATGACATGTTGAGACACCAGTCACTATGGATTCACACTGTTTGCTTCAGATTTTGATTGTGATGTGATTTGAGAATAGTACAATCAATACTTAATTTACAGCCATGGCTATATATACGAGGACTGTAAGATAGCTACAGTAAGGGTCTAGGTGTGCTAAGGCTATAGATTAATAATGATCTAGAAAAGTAATGAATGTAAGTGACATCTCTGTGAAACATCTAAGCGTACTGTTTTACTGCCTCACTCTACAAAGAAGCAAAGCTTTAGATGTACTCACAACTAAAGGGCGATAAAATTAGCCAGTTTAAAGCTAATTCTGAATTGAACACCATTGATCAGTTGTTGCTGTTGCTTTTGAAAGAGATACATTGTCGTTCTGAAGAATATTCGTGCTACTTTAGAACTGATTAAAGGGTTTGTTTATATTGGGTAGTCAGCTTGCAAACAAAAATACCTCGAGCTATTTAGAGTTTAATCATATATATATGATAAATATTTATGCCATAAATTGATGCTCCCTTTGGCCTATAGTTTTTTCACGCGAGCTATAAAATGTGATAGTGCAAGACAAATTTAACAGATACTTGAGGAAAGAGTATACAAATGTTTTAGACTCGGAAGCAGGAAAGTATATTGATACCATTAATACGAACGCTGGAGGTATAAAATTGAGTTGAGCAGAGCAGTGCAATACACTTTGACAATGCTATCTACTCGATGGAATTAACTTCCTTTTGTTAAAATGCTGACATTTGTTTTTCTAAGCAAGTCTTGATCAAGATCAAGTATTGAAACTTGATGCAGATAATTGATGGAAAGTTTTACAGCAATGAAACACTGATCTTAACTTGTATCATTAGAATAGGCATATAGGAGAGGTTGTAACTAGAACAAGGATGTTAAAATGAAACTACATATAAAAGTGTAAATCATATGAAGGGACACCGTTTGAAACTGGTTTGAAATATTTAACAAAGATTGTGTTTATCTTGCGTAAAATGTTTGTAAGAAATTGTGCTTAAAAATATGGTATCTGAGAGGAAGAATTAAAACCTCTGTAGGCATGTCTTTTATTCAATTTACTAATAGAGATAGATTCGTCCTACAAAACAATGTCACACCCCCATGAGAAAATGAAACTGTTATATACTTATTTTTAGAACAATTTCAAATGTCTGAAGTACATTTTGTGATGAAATACGATAGGCATATAATGAACACCGAAATGTATGCCAATTGATGACCTGATTCTACGGAGATGGTTTTGGGTGCTCTGATCTGTATGGTCATCGGAAGATGTAGTAATAAGAAAAATAGATGCAAATGATAGACAAGGGCATATGAAACAGTATTATTTGAGCTATACTGAACTACCGTTAAGTGCTTTAAGAAGCAAGAGTAAAACGTTGATATTAATTTTTTTCATCTGAAAAATCTTCATGTGTTATATTAGCTCCATTGTACTGCCCTTGAAGAAAAGAAAGAATATTTTTTAATTGACTTGACTCTTAGCTGTTATGAAACATGACTTTGTTTTGCTTAGTGGATACTTGGTGGTGAAATGGATGATGAAAATCATTTTTATCTTCAGTAACATGTATGGCCTTTCCAAATAACTTATGTGGTTTATCTTAATAATTTCATACAAAGTTTGTTTTTACTGATATTCATGTTACCTTTTTAATCAGATCAGAGTTATTTGTGTGCACGTATGTGTATGTTGCAGCTTTGATCTGGTTTAATACTTAAGTGATATTTTTTGTTTTTGGTAACTACTAGTCTGTCATGTCACAATCGGTAGGTTTAAAATAGTTTTGGTCTGAAGGTATTGAGTTGATGAGGTATTATTAACCTAGCACATAGACATATTTGAGACGTTTTTGGGATTCATGGAATTTATTGATTTGGTTTGACATGCTCCAGAGAAGTGGTCACTACAACCGTGAAGGAACATTTACACTCAATGATAATCTGTCGGAAGCTTTGTTGTTACAGCGTTTACAATGTCAGTGCATGTATTGGTAAAGTGTGCTCAAGAAAGGGGTCATCTCCACTTTGATTTAGTTTTATTTTAAGTATTGTTATTATGTTTCAGTCAAACATTAGTTTGACATGCGACTGCAGTAACGGAGTATAATATCCATGTCGATGATACATAATAGAATTAATTATACTATGAAGGGATGCGCATGTAGCAATTGTTCAATCAAACATCTATCAGCCATACAAGTTTCTTATCCATGTATTTATTTCCGTCTTGTTTCACCAATCAAAATAGTCAAAGCAGATTTATGTTGCTAGCATATGTACATACTGAGAATCTAATTCTTCTTCCAAAGTACATTTATTAGATTTGTCAGCATTGCTTGGTCAATGCATAAGAATTAATCTAAAGCATAGAAATTTACTGCCCGGGATGTAGCTACGTGTTTTGACACAGCATATATTTATCTCATTGTGCATATTGGTTTGTTAATTTCCCAATCGGTTTGGGAGGAAAGAGTCCGACACAAAGCCAGATAATGTGTATAAATTGGGTAAAATAAAAAAAAATCTTCATCTCCTGTAATGTAGTGCCTTAGAAGTTGGTTATTGGCATTGCCTTGGGTTTGGTGTGCTGTGCTGTGCTATGCTATGCTATGCTATGCTGTGCTGTGCTGTGCTATGCTATGCTATGCTATGCTATGCTATGCAGTGACTGGTACATTGTCATAGCTGAGTTTGATTTTATCATTGAGATTCTGATACTCTCTTTACTCCAGTGATCTTTCCTTACACTAAATTTTTCTGAAGTAAGGAGTTAAGGGACTTGCCTCGTTGTTTCTTGATTGTTACTGGGCATCAAAATCGCAACAGTGGACTGTTGTCGTTCTGGACTGTTTCTTTGTTTAGGTCTGATGGAGAATCCGCCTCGCTGTTTATATGGACTAATCCTGTTGCCGTTGCATAAGTTTTGTTTGAAAAGTTTAGAGTTCAGGCCTCTATTGACAACGTGCTTCCTTTTATTTGCAACCCCAGGTTGTGCTGACAGAGTGGAGTTTGCTCTATCAGAATTCGTTTTAATTTCCCAGGGCTTGCTGTTCTCAAACCAGGTTGTTCTCGAGAGACCGAAAGTGATTCAGGTCTCATCGTGATGCTTGCTGCCAGTATTTATCTTCATCTTAGTCTGTCTGCCATAGGATGTATTTGTCTTCTTTGAAATTCTTCGTATCTCAAGTAATTGTCAGATGAGCAGAGAAACAAAATGTGTATGTTGTAAAGCTGTTTCATTCTCACATTTCCTTGAATTTATTGTTAAACCGCATGCAACATCAGGTGTGCCCTAGGTTTCGGATGTATACTTCCAGTGAAAGCACTTCATGCCATCACACTCCCCAAGACCGTTTTTCAGTCATATTCTTTGGATACTTTTGTCATTGGCAGCAAGCAGATCTTGCTACAACTAAATCCAATAATACAGGACTATAAAGTTCACACACACCCCAAAACTCGCATGTTACCAGCATTGCCTGTTGTACGACATTTCACGTATTTCAGTGCCCTTACGATAGATACTGTAATTGACAGGGCAACCATTGATTGGTTATAGTTTGTGCTACGTGTCCTAAATTTGCGATCTACTCTAGAAACTGCCTGGCTTGCTATGGTCACGGGGATGCTCTTTTATTCATTACCTCCTTTTGTGCGGATTATTTGGTATTAAGAATGGATGAGGTTTCATGTGGCGCGCAGTGGCTGGATCTTGATAATGTGAAGGATATTCGAATTGCAGAAACTGTTACGTGTAAAGACTAACTATGACTGTGAGTGAATGCAGATGGACCGCAGCAACGAGTGATGTTAAATGGTATTTTTGTTAGCAAATCGCCGCTGTGAATATCAACGCAAGTTTAACCCGAACGCTCCCGTTAACTGTAGTACCAATGTTGAAACTTCAGCTTTGATGCTTGCTTTTAATTAAGAAGGGTTTTTCTAAGGCATTGACGTTCAGTAGAAAGCCATGCTATGCACCGCACTGTAATGAAGCGTTTGAATTTTGAAGTTTTGTGAAGGGATGATTGGTGGGTGTGGTATGGTAAGCTTCTGTCTTGAAGTTTGCATTTCAACTTCATTTAGGATTTCTAAAATTTCTCATCGTATGCCAGTTAGTGATCACGGATCAGTTGTAGAAATGTAAAGTCATACTTAAAATCAATGGATGCAGTTCAGTCGTATTGGCCAGAAATATAATGTCAATCATTGTTGACTAGTGAAACGGAGTGGTTAAGGCTAGGAAGGGCACTGGCTGACTCATAACCCTTACGTACACGACAGGGTTTTTTACACAAGTAGTATGCAAAACGAGGAATAGACGTTTCGAGCCATGTATTGGATCATACACTCCGCGGAATTCTGATAGTTGTACTATTTTAACTGACAATTTATGCCTGTGATATTTGACTGAGCCTTAGGGGCCTGACCATAGGTTTTTTGTTTAAATTTTAAATTAAACGTCGCCAACTACTCAACAAGGCTGCATTCAACATTAGATTGGAATGTATCGTGATGAGTGCAGGACGCCAGTTGTCTCAACGTTAAGTCTTTCATTTTTGTAGCCCGATTAACAGCAAGAAGTTTAGTGGCGAAGACTACGATCCTATTTCCAATCACAACCATAAGTTTTGTCGAGATTTATCAATATATCTCCGACCGTTTTCTGATAGAAGCTGCAGATCGTTTGAGTAGCCTAAAAAGCCTACAATCATAATAATATTTAAATCTGTTGACACATCGGAATCGCTGGTCGTTTATAAAAACCTTCACTGAAATTATAGAGCTTTCAGGCTACCTTGTCGGTGAATCCAGTACATAGCATTTTATTTTAGCATGCACGATATTTTGTTAATTTGGTGTGTGTGTGTGGGGAGGGGGGCTTATTTTTGGGAAAGATTCAGTATCAATTTAAGCGATTAATGTATTGATGATAAATAGGAGATTGTTTGGGTTGAAGAAAAGATTATGAGACAACTTTAAAAATGGGTTTCATAGCGTACATTTTAGCTTTGCCCTCGCCATGTTTTGTCGTCAAAAGAAAGAGGTAACATTGGGGATGGGGTTGCCACTGTAACACAAGCAAGCAACATAGCATCACGATTTTATGAAGTTGGTAGAAGTCTTTGGACCTAAGTGTCCTTATTTTGGGCAACCAGTACATGATATCTCTCAATCCTCTCTATAATTCCACTTAACAGGAGTGCGCATTAT
>JAAAKL020009312.1:0-15198 GCA_010016065.2 Carybdea cf. marsupialis auct. non (Linnaeus, 1758)
GTTACAACTCTCACAAAAACAATATATTTATCTATAAGTCAATATAAAATCAGGAATGCTTCTCTTTACACGCCACAAATAGAACAGAGAAGTAACTTATTCCACCAATGCCTCTTGAGTATCGCAAACAACTGTATGTAAATCAAAATCTTGGCGTGAACGTAAACCCTACACTTACGGAGTATCACTAGATGACTTGGCCTCCTTCTATTGAAGATATTACTTATTAAAGACGATATATCTGTTCCCGTTACTCTGTTTCAACGCTCCGTTCACACTTTCCTAATTAAAAAGCATTTCGCAATGTTGTAGTTAAACTGAACCAAATCTGTAACCCAGCAGCTATACAACAGATAATGCCCAGGGAAAGTGATGACGTCAAATATCAAAAGTTTTGAAAATAGTACGATTTGACTCAGGATATCTAAAGGCAACCCTACATTAGACTGCTTCCAAAAATACCATATCTGTAGTGTATATAGTATTAAATATAGAGGCGTTTGAATCCCATAAGTCTCTGCTCAAAACTCTGTTAATATTCCTTGCATCCTGACGTTAGGAGCCAGCATCAAATAATAAATTTTGATAGAGATATTTGTACCTTTGAAAGCTGATATCTCGGTGCTGGGAAAGGGCATCACGCGTAATTTTGGCCATTGGCGCTCTTACTAAATGGGCAAGACGGAAATTGAATATCATGTCGTCACACTTTCCCTCCACATATGCTCCAACCTGTTTTGTAATTAGTTAAAAATTGTAATAAAAAGTATTTACAAAGTGACGTTGCGTCTGGTAACTTTCTAAGCGTGAACATACTTTAAAGTAATTCTACCTATGCTAGACATAGCGCTAAGATAATTACACTATCGTGCGGAAATTATAAACGGTGTATATTTGACTATTTACGATATGCTTGCATTGAAAATATCTGAAACTGGTAAGCACTAAAAGTGTCCATACATTGTTTTGTCAAATTTCATGATTATCTTTGCTTGTTCAGGTGTCCACTACGGAATTCATGTAGCAAAGTGGGTCATCGTGCTATATCTGGAAAAAAAGTTTTTTACTTCCCAGACTTACGAAGAACTGTCACAAGCGAAGCGTGTGGTTTCATGCTTATTGGTGCTATTGAAAAGTCTATGGCACCGTGCCACATGTCAACTTATAGGTCTAATTAGACCTCGTTATGACACACAACAGCCAATACAGGTACTGTAGATCATTATCGCTTTCGAATCTCGATGAAGTCTCATATGGCGAACACCTTCGATATATTCTATGTAATTTTTACCGATCCAGAAGAAAAGGGGAAGCAGAAGACGTCACTTATTAATGCGACGGAAGGACTGCAGGCAATAACGGAGACATTTCCTATAGAAATAGCTGACAAACATTGGGTCTGCCTACTATCTCCTTCAGTCACGTTTCTACCATGCATTTTTCACGTCCACACTTTCAATTTCTTTGACTGATTGCAGCAAATCCGACCAAAACACAATGATATGTTCATTCCTAAACAAGCATCCAACCCTCAAATGTTGTAGATATCTTCTTGGCAAGCGTTTTATAAACAGGTTGCCACAAAACTATTACCTTCCGGCTTTTGCTTGTTTTTCGATGCCTTTCAGCAAATACGTAAAAGAATTGTTCCTCTTTTTGCCTCCAGCTCCTTCCTCGTTTGCTTTCTTAGCGATGACGTATCGTAGAATTTCGTTAAAGGTCTTATACGTTTCTTGGTAACCTTCTGCCACAGAAATTTCGAAAAATGGAGAGTTGAATTTCTGAGCAATTTCTCGACCTTCTTCTTTTTTGACTTCCCGGAGATGATCTAAATCCTTCTTATTTCCGATAATGACATTAATGATGCTATTTGAATTTTTTACTACCTCGATCAGTTCACGTATGCGAATGATCTCGTCCAGACTATCTTTACTTGTTACTGAATAAACTAGGATAAAGGCATCTCCCCATAGAAGATCATTTTCTCGACGTGAATTATCATTCTAAAACGAAAAAAAGAACACACAAAAACATTTATTTATCGTCTGGGTGTATATAAAGAGAACATATGGTTTTAAATGGCAGTTCATGATTGAGTTTCAACTTATTTTGTATTTGGTATTCAGGTCATCATTTTCATTCGTTACATTAAGTCTTCCCTGACTCCATAAAAACCAATGTACTATACGATAAATGACTTTATACTTGGCATCACAGGCGGCATCAGCATCTGACGTTGCGACAGATGACATCATACCTGGTGCCATACCTACAGTTATTAAGAGGAGTAACACGTTTTGCCCTGATTAGTTAAAAAATTGGGAGGCACCATGTGGAGCAATGTATGTTTCGACATGGTAATGCCACGCTATATCAAATTCTGTGTAATGGTTTTGGTTTGTCCATTTTTAACTTTCATACGATTTGGAAGTTTTAGCTGAGATGTGGATGGATGACAGTTTTTACACGTAAGTTGAGTATTCTCGCACACTACTTAGAACTTTTCATGTTATAATAATACTACTCTTCACTGCTACTCTGTAAGCACAGAATAAAGCAAGTTAATGAGGAGTAATGATGCACTAGTCCTTACGTCATATACTGCACCACGTCCAGTGCACTGTCAGAAAAATCCCGTTATTTACAGAACAAGGTTAAGCGGCGTGAGTAAAACCATACTACAGGGCACACTGACACAAGAAACAATGCGACAACATCTACGAGTGGACAGGATTTACACAAGAACGGACAGTAAGATCAGAAGATGACAGAGAGATGCGGATAGACGTGATTTGTCAGAGCACCGCATCGCACCAACGACCTTCAACGGTTACAGGATAGAGAAGAAGAAAAGAAGAATACGAAGAGCAAGGCACCTTTATGTGTAAGGCAAATAGTTCCCACACTGTGCTAACAATTGTATAAATGACAATAATCGACATGTTATGAAGCAAATAGGACAGCTTTATGAAACTTCATTTTCCAGCTCTTAAATTTTACAAGCGTGAAAGTTGTTAGCAAAAAAATTAGCATACGTATTCACATTATATGACACACTAGTAATGCTTAATTGGGATTAAAAATTCATTCCCAGGTTCAATGTGCGAGATGCAAAAATGAAGATTGTTCTGCAAAACTCGCAGCGACTGATCACGAAGTTATCTTCTGGTGACCTGGTTGAAAATCCTGTAGCAGAATAAAACTTTATTTAATCCGTTTCTCTACCTCTAATATGCTTCGTATTTCGATTATTAAAGGAGCTTTGTTTGAGGCGTTGAAACCAAAAACGAGTGCTGACAAAGTGGGAGATTACGACTTGAGAGAGATTTAGAACACTTCATAGCAATTAGTCATAAAATTAATCATTAAGTCTGATTTTAGTTGTTGAAAATTAGTCTACATGTTAAGAATACTACGGATATGAATAAGTGACCGTATTGCAAAAAGAGTTGAGAGCTAGATTGAACAGGAAAGTATGCTATGATCGACCCACAGAGCCTAAAGTGAAAATCTCCCTTTCGGGTCTTTATAAAAACGTTCCACAATACTAATTGTGACAACTTTTAACAAACCCTCCTATTCAAGTCCAGGCATGACATAGTTCTTAACCCTTAAATCAAGTTCACAAGGATCCAAATATTCAAGCGTGTTCTCTGTCTGTCTTCGAGACTGGAAAATCCTTCCATGAAATTAGGGATTAAAGAGTATTATAATATGACACTGAACAGAGCTATCAAAGAAGACAAAAAGTCATCGAGTCAATCTGCAGTGTACAACGTGCCATCGCAACCAGAAGCGTACGATCTGAGGGGTTTAGGTTTGCAGCATCCCATAAATTTAGGCAAAACATATATTTTCGGGCAGTCAAATATCTTTCGGAAGGCGGGTCAGTGATAGATTGGCTCGTATGGTTATAATGGCTGTTCTTGCCCCCCTATAATACCCACGTCTGCTACATATACGCACATGATCTATCAATCTATCATGGAGCTTTCTTACAGCTCCTCTATGAGCAGCACCATGAATCACAAGGATACTTCAGCAACGATCAAATCAATATGGCGACCTTCACCTTGACCTTACTATAACTGACGAGATATTAACTCGAAAAGGTAATGCTACCAAGGTACAATTTTACCCGTTTGCATCTAGTATAACGATAGAGTTGCGTGTTAAAGAAAATCAAGATGGGGGAAACCACTCAAATCTGTGAGTATAGTTTTACCTTATACACGCAACTAACACGCAACGAAACACTTTCCCTGCTAAAAACAATGTTACTACTTGAAGGTCTTCCGAGATATCCATTATGTTTTTAAACAGATTTCAATGTCTTCAAATGAAACTTCCCATCTTCATGCTTTGTTATCAATATCAAGAGAATCAGGAGAAAAGCCCTTGGGCATAGCATCTGTTGGCTTTGACATAAACCAAAGTTGGGTGTGTTTTCCTTTGGCTTTCATCAATATATACTTATCTGTCTCTTCTGCAGTTTATGTCGTATATTGAAATACTAAAGCTATTGGTATGCAAAGAAAAGGCTTAAAAAGTAAGTGGTTTGGGAGAAAGTCCTTCTAAGTTAGGGTTCATAAGAACTGAACTAATTTGTGATTGCATCAACTGGCATAATATTAAAGAGTAACGGTACGTTTATGAGTTATGGATCATAATTATTATTTAACCCCCTTTATCCCGTACGCTAGAGCATATATCGATAGACTAATGCATAAATCTGACATATGTTTGCTTGGATAATTTTATTGGCCAAGTCATACAGGATGTACATTTCGCTTCTCCCTGTCTTCTTCATGGATTTTAGACATTATTTCAGTTTTCTTTGACCTTTCCGATTCAAATAAATAAAATTATTCCACGAAAAATTCCTTTTTAAGTGAATTAAACATGCCCAAGTATAGGATTTTCCCTATTCAAAGACTAAAACTTGTGGTCATCATTTTGGATCTTGTTCGGCTTCTCTCGATGCAAAAGCCCAGGGGTTTGTATATCTAACAGACTTCCTACAGACAGCCGTACTACCAAAAGTATACTTACATCTCCTGCTGTGTCTTTCATTTCTACGATAAGTGTTGAATTTCCAAAACTTATGTGTCTTCGATGGGTTGATTCTGGCGGAGGAAAATAAATCAGCTTGAAAATAATTGGAGAGAAAATACGATCATTAAAAGTGTGAACACCAGCAAATTCCAACCTTTTATACTCTATTTGACGTCCTCAAAAAAAATTCAAACCTTTCTTGTTCATACAATATAAATAATTTTCGTCACAATTTATGATGTAATTTGGCGTAAAGTTCTGAAACGTGCCAAGCAAAAGGGTTGAACCGCACACTATGGTGGCGTTATTGAATAATGTCGTTTTCTTTTGTACCAAAAATAATTTTTCAAAATTAATTTAGCAGTACTAGATCCAATCTTTTAAAATTTTGATCGAATACATTACCATAGAACAGGATCATGTTATTAAAAGAAAGTTTTAAATACTTAGACTTGACAAAATAGTTCCGAAGACAAGCCCCTATGTTTCTGCAAGTATGCGGAGGGAAAGTGATGACGTCAAAAATCAAAAGTCTTTGAAATAGTAAGATTTGACTCCAGATATCTAAAGCCAACCCTGAGATATGCTGCTTCACAAACTACCAGACCTATAGTGTATATACTGTTTAAACTAGAGGCGAATGACAAAGACAAGAGGTATAAATAGAACTCAGCGGCAAAGAAGATGCGTCTTAATTTATGGCCTCATTTTCAGTATTGAAAACCTTCAAAAATCTGTTTTTATACTTTCAGTGAGAATGTTATCAACAGACAATACTTACAAACAATACAAACTTGTTGAAAATACAGCACTCCTTAATATCATGTTAGTTGCGGTACGGATGTGCGTTAAAATTGGGGGTTACCTGTAAAATTGACCTCTTATGTGAGTGCACTTCTGTCCTTCGTGTTTGATTTTTCATACCTTACTCATGAGAACCATCTGTTTTGTAAAGCTGACAAAATAGTCTTTGAAGGACGACTATTTTCTAACATTGCTTAATAAACGAGTGTGATGAAAGGAATCCCAAGCAAGATTCATACACTGGCAACTGCTGTCTACGCTTCAGCTTGAATGCGGTTCATTCGGTCGGTAGACCACGGACGAGACAAAACTTTGTGGTCAAATATACACCCTAAATCATAGCAGAGAACCGTTTCAAAGATAAACCACAATTAGCATCTTCTTTTCACTGGTTCATAGTAAGATTGATATTCATGGTGTTGACACGTGTGTTTTATCATTAAAAAAGACTTCATGAGAGGACCAAACAAGGAAAAAGAAATGAAGGGCTGGGAATCTGACTCACAGTCCCTACTGGAAGTCATGGATACGTGTTTCCCTCTACCCAAAGATTTTTAGTGCAGATATTGACAACCTTTTTTAGTAACGGAGCTGATCAGAAGGTGGCAGAAAAGACTCGGGGGTACATTTTGTGATCGTTAGGGTGTACTAAAAAGGCGCAATTTGGTACATATAAATCAGATAGTGCCTTGTCCTAGGATTAAGTGGGCATCGAATGCAGATATGGCATCATGCTTCACCGTCCCATAGTACCGAAATTTTTGATATCTTCAACCTCAAATGCATTCAGTATTCATTCGTGTAATATGGTCGGCGTATATCTTATCTGAGGCACAATACATCAGCCATTAGTTTCTTGATAAGGATGACTAGAGCTGGGCGACGACTCACACGTAAGAAACAGTCTTGAAGGTCGTGAATTCAGGTAGAGAAGGCAATAGAAGACAGTGTTAGGGTGCATTGAGGTTGTTGATGTGATATATCAAGTAAAGAATGACCAGCCTTTTAAATTTTTGGAGCCTGTCGTATTGCTACAAAAATGATACGAAAGAAATATATTTTTCCTTGCATGTCTTAGTTTGCAATCTTTCCATAGTACGAAGATCAAAAATGATAAAGTAAGATAGACGACCTACGTAAGAGGCATCATGGAAAAAATCAAGACAGGACAATGAGCAGGGCATGTAGTTATGATGATCGAGCGATCAAATAGACGGAGGAGACGCTTAAGAGATAAATTGAAACGACCAAAAACGTCATTGTAAAGCACAGTAAATGTTTTGGAGGCCATAGACATTGATAGTTAGGATGATATACACCAAGGTACACTCTACATCTTGCATGTATTGTCACAAATTTACTATTTAGCCAGATAGATACGTGGATAACATGCTTACCTAATGTGGGGTCATATTCACCAATAAACCGTCTTGTTAAGAAACGAACCATTAGAGCTAAAAGAAAATCGAAAAATGATCAACTGTTACGTTTTAATCAACTTATAAGCATACAAGTACAATATTTACATAAGCAAGCAGAAGACATACGAGTCATGCTAACAACCTTCGCCTTGTGGTCAGTGTCTCGTCTTAAGGTCAAAGTGTAACTTAAGGTCAGAGTCTACATAAAGGCCAGTGTCTTGCCCTGTGGTCGTTGCCTTAACTTATGTTCAGTATTTTATTTTCTGGTCAATTTTTCAGCTTTGGGTCACTGTCTTATCTTTTCGTCAGTGTCTCACGTTCTTGTTAGTGTCTTAGCCTCAGGTCAATGTCTCACATTTTTATCAGCGTGTCAACATCTGGTCAATAATTTATCTTCTGGTCTTCTGGTGAGTATCAGTATCTGTATCAGAATCTCACTTCAAGTCAGTGTCTCACTCCTGGTCCGCATCTCAGCTTCTGGTCAGGGTCTAAAATCTGACCAATATCTCACCTTCTGGTAAATGTCAAAATTTCAGGTCCGTGTCTCATCTTCTATTCAGTGTTGAATCTTCTGGTCAGTGCCTCATTACTGGTATACATGTCAACTAATGGTCAATGTCCTATCAGTGTCTAACCTTCTTTGGAGTGCGTTTCAGTATTTGGGCATAGTCTTACTATCTAATCACTATCTCAGCGTCTAGTCAATGTTTGCAATCTGAATATATTAAAGAAAACCGCTTTCCCGCAAATTTTACTTTTGACAGATCAGCAGAGAAACAATAATCTATTTAGAGTCGTATTAGAAAAGAGGGAAATACCTCCACCTTATGACGATCGAAACATATACGATGAAGATGTAAGAAAACCTGACAATAGGGGTTTAATTTACACATAAGGGTAAGTGTCTAATGTTGAATTTAAATTATGCTGATGACTCACAAATTTATGCAGTCAGTGTAACATATTTACCGTCTTTAATTTGTAGTTAACAAAAGAGAAGCTAAGGCAGTGCGTCCGTTTTATATGAATTTTAAGGGGCTACAAATATGTCCAAGGAGGAAAGCAGTATCAACGTAAAGTAGAGCCCTGAAACACTGTTGTCTATTTCTGCTGTTTCTATTGCACATCGCTTCATTTACCAACGCCGATTTCAAGTGAGTAAAAACATATTGATATGCGATACAGACGGTGTCCGGTGCGCTAATAATTAATGCAGTGCTCTAATGTTCATCCATTGACAGTAATCACTCTCTGTGATGTAAATGGTGCGAACGACTTAAAGGTCACCGCTTCATTTATTTCCAGTTATTATTTACCAAAACCCTTAAAAACCATAGAAATGTGTTCTAAATACCATAGGAAAGTGTTAACTTTGTCGCAAACCCATTAAATTGTAATGATGAATTCTTAAGCCCTTTTGCCTCGCTTAGCAAGTCTTCAGCATTTTCTCAAATAAAGTGATTGTTTCAGTTCGTTTTATTAAAACACGATCTGTGGCTTTATGCAATGATATACTACCAAAAATTCACGATTGAAATATTCGCGTTACGCCGAAGAGAGCACTTCGTAATTCACTTTAATGAAACTTGGAGATCGTGCAGCCATAAACACAACTGACGTAGTCCGGGAAGTGAAGTCACTAACAACACCTATATTTGTAATATAGAGCCAAATATCGATACAATTCCATTAACCAACTTAAAAGTGGCCACGCAATTTTCAGTCCATTTTTAACAATAAAATGGCTATTTGTGACACCGGATTATCTAGATAATCTCATGTTAGTCCCTCTTTCTCAATAACTCAATCATATCACGCTATCGTACACAAACCTTAAATAAATATCAAAACAAAGAATTTGTTATTCTCGGTAAAGTTAAGTATGGTATAGTGTTGTATAGCATATAATAGCATAATATAACATTGTAAACTATGATATTGTATAGTAGTAAAACATATGAATAGCAATCAATATTAAAGTTCAGCGATAGTATCACTAGGTGTAGCAATGAAGTTTTTGATATGGTGTAGCTGGAGATATTATACTTCTGACACCTGTATTCTTTGAAGCTCGAAAATCTCGAAGAGCAAGCTGATTTATAAAGGTACTCGTAATCAGGTTTCCAGGGATCCCAATGGTGACAATATTTTCCTTCTCTCTGCCTTCATTTCAAACCTGACGTTATTTTGTACTTGTATATGTCTGTATGTCTGTTAGCTGTTTACTGCTAGCCATGCCTTTGAGCCGTTTCAGCTAAAGTTTGGCTGGATCGCATAAACTACTGGGGTTAGCCCCTACAGATGTTGGGGTCAGCAACCATCGAGTGATTGCCACAATAAGGTAATTTGTTATCTTAAAACAAGAATGAAAATGTTGTCTACCCTTATGCTCTTCAATGCGTCGCACAATAAAAGATGGTAAAAACACCCAACTTGCCCTGTCAAAAATGGAAGTGCGTTACAATATTGACGTTGAAGACTACACTATTTGTGCATGCTAAGTACACATCCTTTAATTTCTCTCAATAATCTTGCCAATGGTTTCCATAAACGCAAGGTGTTTTAGAAATTGATCAAAATCGACCTAAGATGAGCAATTTTTACAGTAAATGGCTTAAGGAACTCTGGTCAGATTTAGTAAGCTCATGGTTACATTAAGCAGTCTCGTGCTGATTTTCGGCTTATTCAGGCGAAGGTGTTTACTACGTCAGTATTAAGATGAGTAAAAAACCTTAACAAGAATCACTTCAAAACATTGTTAAGAAAGTATGATTAATGCAACTCTGGAAAAACCGATCTATGTAACAAGGAGATTTGTCATCAGGCTCGCATTTTAAGGACGCTAAACGAGAGATATGTTAAAATCACAGGAAGACCGATGATTAAAAAAGAAATTCGGTCGTTATTAGGGCAGCTTTCATGGCTGCGGAAACCAAAAAAGATAAGAGCCATTTGTTCCTTCCCAAGTCTCACTTTCCCCTTACTTTGTGATTTACTCATTCTGTCGAAAACGTCTTTGAAAACGTAACTCGTGTACATTAAGGAAACATTCTAGATTCCTGTCTGTTTGAACTGACAAACTCTGTTTGAATGAAATCCTTTGGTTATCTTTCTATACAGAACTAGGATTGGTACTTTAGATTTTCAAACATTGGCGCTGCCTAATATTTTCAAGATATTTGATATCAAATTGAATATCCTTAGCACCTGGAACCTTACCTTTACGTCTGAAATACGCGCATTGCAACTACGTTCACAGACTCTTGGTGAACAAGATCGTGTCTATTTGGAGACAGCCCCTTTTTAATGGGATCCCCTGTAAAGAGGGCTCACA
Source organism: Carybdea cf. marsupialis auct. non (Linnaeus, 1758) (assembly GCA_010016065.2). NCBI lineage: Eukaryota > Metazoa > Cnidaria > Cubozoa > Carybdeida > Carybdeidae > Carybdea > Carybdea cf. marsupialis auct. non (Linnaeus, 1758). Next base: position 10,615 of record JAAAKL020009312.1, read on the forward strand.
TTTGTTAAGAAATACAGAGAAATGGAAAGAATTATAAGAAAATTGTTACTCTTCGACCTTTCGAACATAATCTACTGTCCTATCGAGTAAAAATTCTGATTCCTAACTCTCAACCAAACAATGGCTTGAACAGACCCTCTGCTTGCTCCAGTTTAGAGTAAAGTTTTCTCCTCTGCATGCGGTGTCTTAGTACATGCGCTTATTCAAGTACGCAAGGTCAATCAACTTTATCATTTATACCATGGGTACTAGAATCCTCAACAGCAAAGAATACTGAATCTAGGAACATTACAGAGCCTCCACATATTGCGGGGGATGGGGGATGGGGTGCACGGCTAATACGGCCTGTTTTTTCTACTCGTGCATTTGACGAAAGGGCAGAGAAAGAACCAGCTTTGTCACTGATTATCACAAACATACTACAAACATGTCTGCAATGCGGGTACATAATTTTGACCTATAGAAGCATTCGTTCAAAAGATATTTTATTACGATTTTCCCACCGCCATGTTAACTGCTTGGAACGATATCCCCCAACACTCACTTGCCTTTTAGCAGCGATCCCAGCTGTATTTGCAAATGACTGCAGGTAAATACAAATTATCCTTGTGTCCCTACCTAGTTACTACAACATCCAAAATTGTTTCATATCTCAATATTAGTCAGAACTAAGAGGACTGTAAACAGAAGGCAATTTACAAATTTCTTTGATCATTATCAAGATATTAGTATTAAGTGCAGGATTAACGTGTTATTTGATCCTGAAATAACTTCACAATATGAAATGGCTATCGTAAGAGAGAATTCCGTTCGTCTACTTGCAGGGAGTTCTAGTAGTGAGACGACTAAGTCAACTATCCCTGTGTAAACCCTTTCTGTCTAGGTGACTCTATTTGGCCGGTGTGTTCATACATCATACATCCTATATTAAAAGAATTACAATGTCCTCTCCCAAAAACACTCGCTAGTAAAAAGGGAATGAACCGGTTGCCGCTTAGTATATTTGATGCAATTTCTGAAAATTGATGCAACGTATGAAAGTGGTATTTGAAAGCGCTGAGGGGCTGTAATGACTGAAGGTAGATATCGGTGCTATAAAATCTCGAAGGCGAAAAGTCGTGGGACCACGGGGAATCGAACCCACGGTCTCCGCAGTTGCACATTGTGCGATACTTTTTCACTAAGCTACGGCCCCGCACCAACGAGACAGAGAAATTTGGGATGTCTCTTGTTTGGATATTGCGTCACTACAGGTCTAGCTAGGAATCTTTAAAATCAGAATGTTTTTGTTACTCCATTTGCTGGCTTCAATCCCAACGTTTACATCAACGACCTAGGAAAACCTCATTCTATTATACAGCTCCTTTTCTTGTTGAGGAACACAAGAGATTTGTAGGCTCTGCGTTACGGACCCCTTTCAAATATTGGGTATATAAAGGCGTAATCATTGCGGAGGGCGGCCGACACCCCAATTATATTGATTTTCTGTCGTTCCTTACTTTTTGCCACTTACTTTACGAGTGAATATGTGTTGATTGACATATCTGTTGATTGACACCCCTTTTCCCAATATTCTTTCAGGTGGATACAGCAGTGAGTTTGGTTTTTCAGAGAGAGACAAATGTCTGTACCTGTTGCATCACTGTTTAGATATCAGAGAACGAAGAAGGATAGGTACCTATGATATTTTCGATGGGAACTTTGAGGTGAGTCATAAAGAACGAACCTTAAAGGCAAATGTCTTAAGTTCCATCATTCAGGAATATGTAGATATACATACGAATACAAATGTCTTGAGTTGGGCATTATAATGCAAGTTTATGACTAAAACAACAATATGAGACAAAGGGATAAAGAGAAGACTGAGACATTGTTCCTATGCAGAAAGGGGATAAAGATAACAAAGTGGGGTGCCAAACGTAGGTTGTTGGACCACACGATGCGACAAATGTAGTATCATAGTGCGGTGCTGCGTAAACTTGTCCTAGGACATAACGGACTTATTTCTTGCACGTAGAGCACTGAAAGTTTATTCACCCGTTAACTTACAGCCATGAAAGATCACCTCTTGCACACTTCCCAAAATATATATTCTTAAGTCAGCGGGCAACAACCTCTAAGTTGATAAAATTCTCAAACAATAACCTCTACAGTGGCCCAATGTTTTATGTCGTTAGATGAAGGTTAAAAGACCTTTTTGTTAACATACAGCGATGGAAGAATGAAACACAAACGTGTCCCACCACGCAACAATGTCAATAATTTTGAAGAACGGTGATGGGGTTTGCTTTCAATGTTGTAAAACGTTCATGGTTATTAAGAACGTGGGAGATATATGCTTTTGTAATGCATCTCTCTATTGAAATTGTTGGGGGATTTTGATACGAACTGCTGAGACAAAATAAAAACAAAACCGCTTTCGTGAGATAACATTAGTATCTAGTTATCTTAAATAAAACAATGGACTCTCTGCGAACATTTGTTTAGCATTGATACTTGTGTAATAAAATGTTGCGTCGCAAACGTACCTTGCACGTAACATGACTGTATTGTTCATCACGTCAATAAATTTGTTACATCATCAAGATCTTATGTATTAAATAGATTCCTGAGGTCAAACCGACATTGACAAGTGCAAATACGAGTTTCGGTCAAATAGTCACAATGTTGCATGAAGCTCTTATTAAAGTTATACAACTACTGCTTGATGCTGAAGCATCACCGGATCTATGTCCGGTACGGAAACTACGCGAAGCCACAATCGGACCTATGTCCGGCGAGGAACCTATGCGGAACCGATGCAGAACCACCACTGGATCGATGTCCGTTAAGGCATCTATGCGGAACCTATGCAAAACACCACCACCGGACCTATCTCCAGTGCGGAACTACCAGGCCTATGTTCAGCGCGGAACCTATGCGGAACCACCACTAAACTACACTTCTTCCTTCATTACATGTATAAATCTTGCAAAAGTGTTGGTATTGTTATCGATTTCCTTCGTACCTTAAAAGGCGCTTGATTTCCATCATAGGAGATTCCTTAATCTTTCAGTTTCTTAAAAGTAGCTCATTGGCACTCAAAAGAGACGTAGGTTAAATTCTGTTTGACAATAAGGTACCTTTACGACTGCACTAAATGATTCCAACTTTCATTGTTATAACCCTTTATCGCAAAGAAGAAACATAACTGTGCTATCTACCTTAGATTATATCTTGTACCTTTACTTTTTCAACATTATCGACAAAGTTTATCAGCAATTTTAGAAGATTGTGGGCAAAACAACGACAGGGACCACAAAGTATGCCCTATCTGTTAACAAGGTCCCGCGGAGATAAATCTCTCACAGACTTGGATACGAACATAATAACAATCTTTCACAATCCTTATAGTGCTATAATTGCAACTTTGGCAAAATATAACACGGAAAAAAAGATATAAATGCTTCAAAATTGTGTGCATCATTATCTTAATCTTGAGTAGGAATCTTGAGCATATCCATGGACAATAAAAAAGTCTATTGCTTGATATTGCCAGTGCCATTTCAAATTCCAAATCCAATATTTCTTTTGCAAAGTGAACTACATCCTTTTGTCTGTAGTCTTGCCTTAATGAACTCTTTTGAAAACTTTACACGTGTAGTTGAAACGGATATTGTGCCACATCTCCTGCTGCTCTTAGTGAAGAGTCAGTGATTTTTGCCCTGAGATAGTGGATGACGATTGTGCTTAGATGCAAAAGTGTGACCTCTTGCACATAACTCCCTAATTTGAGTTTTATAAGAAAACTGTGACGAGTGTGCTTTAGAAATGATATACTATAATATAATATCATAAGAAGTATAGGGCTACTGTACAAATATCTTGATTAAACTATGAAAAGACTTACGTGGAAAATGAGAGGTACACTTTAAGTACGAAATGAGTCATCAGTTTTGGTGTCCGGGATGCGTTTAAAACCATGTCATTGACAATCAATTGCGAAGTTTTATTTTCTGTCTTAATTACTAACATATGTCCAGATTGCGAATTGTCTCTGCACCTCAACTAAGGTCATGTATTGAGTACTGAGATCTCAACTGGAAATTTCTGCACAACATACGAGTGTTCGATAAGTATATTAACAAATTACACTAGCTGGCGTACCCAGCATTGGCGATGCTGTTAGGGAGTGCATAATGCAAATCAACTTTGGCAGTAATTCTTGGTCGAGACGGTTGATGCTTGTTGCTACTTCATCTACAGCCCACAGGCCCCTTGACTCCTTCGATAGATCGATTTTGCGAAAAGTTTCATATGTTCTGACAACCGTTTATACCAAAAATTAAGTAGGCTATAAAGACGAAAGGGAGAAACGGGCTCTTGTGTCCCTAACGTGAAAAGAGTAATGGTAAAGACGAAAAGCAGAATTCCTTCTCCTGGCCTTATTCCTTGGAATTTCCCCGCGTGTGTTTTCATCAACTACGTCAACTATAGCCCCTAGAGGTCAAAAGCTGGGACTTCAATAATTAACAATTTTAGTTAGGTACAGAAATCCATCGTTATCATTAAATATATACATATAAGTATATATAGTAATATATA
>JAAAKL020009313.1:0-15198 GCA_010016065.2 Carybdea cf. marsupialis auct. non (Linnaeus, 1758)
TTGCTAGTTACATGGCTAGGATTCAGTCTCAACGCTCAACGTTCTGCACTGATGAGCCCACAAAGGGCGAAACAGTTCTGTCTGCAGATTGTGCGTGTATATGTATATATATATATGTATATATAAGTGTTTGTGTGTGTGTCATTCACAACTCATTGACCTGCCAAATGTCATCTTTACTGAATGCTGAGTGTGTAAAAGGGAGCATCAATGTGAAATTGTGGTCATGATACGTCAGACAAACGTACAACCGTGAGCAAAGTAACAGTAAACAATACCTAAACTGCTGGCAAGGTTGCCTATCAACTACAATATATACAGCTTTCAAATAATTACAGAAATAATACCCGGGAAGGGGTAACAAAGAAACTCTTAGAAGCATGGAAAAGATGGCAAATTAATAGAAAGTATGTCACTATCGGGGTAACGTAACCCACCCATCTCAGTAGTGTCTTCTACCAACTGAGAGAGATGAATTCACACTGTACTTCTCTAGTCACCACATCAGCTCTCAACCCTCTATCGGTAAACAAAGGGATCCATCTTAGCCCAATTTGGGGGATATTTTGGAGTTATTGCAAATAGAAAGGGGAAGTTGAATCGTGATCCTCGTTGGCGCCGACGCTGTGACAAAAGCAAAGTTTAAGGCATTTTATGTCTGTTGTCATAGGGTAGTGTTTGTAAAATTAAACTATGAAGCCTCATTCATCGCAAAAAGTGAAATTATACACGACGGCAAAAGGCTATGACGGCATTTGTTCAAGTGGACATACGCCAATGACCAAGATGCAGTTCTGGGTGTGTCTGCCACTCACGTCATTTTGCTAGTGAGAGGAAAACGGATTCCCATTCAAAAGACTAGAAGACCATGATGTTCGCAAAGCTATATAAAGACAGCTGGTCTTGAGTTTCCCTTTAGTTGTTTGTGGAGAGGCCCGAAGATACCTACGAATAAAGTTGTCGGATCTATCTCCTGAAGCAAACGCTCACTTCGCCTTTTTGGAAACCGTTACTCCTTTACACCGAGGATCGAATCAAGTCTCAAAAGAAATCTTATCTTACCTACTGCTATTGAACCCTAAAGCCGTTATCAATAAACATTCCACAGAAAACTATTATGCAAGTAAATATCTGATTGTTGTACATAGTGGGAATTTATTAATTTATGTTAAGAACAATTACTTCATCTGTCTCGTTACTGTTTCGTCCGCTTTCCACCACTAGACGTTTCACCCTTTGCGGCGACTTCGTAACAATATTGACATACAAACTTTCGTTTTTAGAGGGGATGCACTGATCTCCAAATTTATCTCCCTACGTTATATGAAAGATTAAAAAAAGTAGTAGAAAATAGAAGTTTTATTGGCCTAGAATAATTAGAGACGTACCTCCCCCCCCCCCCCTCCCTGTTCGTAAGATTTGCAGTGACCCAATATCCAAACAATAAAGATCCATAATCTCTCTCTCGTTGGTAAGGGATCGTAGCTTAATGGAAAAGCGTCGTCGTTGCGCAACTACGGAGACCGTGGGTTCGATTCGAAATTATGATGTCGAAAATTTGTCTGTAATACAGAAGTTAGGCCATACAGCTGCGATTCATTTCAATGATGATGACACAAAACCTTTCAGCATTGGCAAAGGCGTCCGTCAAGGATGCATAGCATCGCCCAGACTCTCTAACGTCCATATGGAGCAGGTGACGAGAGAAGCAGATTATGGTGTATCCACCGGGATTCAAACCATCAATAGCCTTATATATGTGGATAACACTAACAACCAAATTAATGGAACTAAGGGTCCTTTTGTGGCATTTGCGAGACTAAGCAAAGCTGGAACCCGTAGAGAGCTGAAATTGAATGCCTCTAAAATGAAGTGGATATCTATAACTGGAATGGGTGTTGATGTTTTTGTGGAAAGTCAAACTTTTAACAGTGTTCGGGATTTCAAGCATCTAGGCTCGATAAAAACAGGGAACGGGGATTGTGAGAAAGACATCGGGGTGAGAATTGCACTAGTAAAGAAAAGAACCTTTGAGATAGTGAATGCTTGAATTGACTAATTGACAGACTGACTGACGGACTGACTGATGGTCAAGTAGCCTTCGCAGCACATGCTGCACGCTGCAGCTGTATTCGTGATTATGTTGTGACAAAGTCCCTTATTGACACTAATGCATCCCTAGCTTTTTGACAAGACATACCTATGCCCGAAGCAGCAAGTTCAAGTAACCTCATGTATTGACTTAAATAAACAATTGTGATAAAAAAGCACTTCGCACTATTCATAAATAAAATGGAAACATGGAGGTTTTCATACTCGAATAATCTCTACAAAGGATATCATTATGACTGATTTTGATTTCGAAGATGCGTTTTAACAGATGCTCGCTAGAAATGCAGGACAATGCTTTTCTCACACTTTAAGGAATCTTACTCTCTTTGATGTTATGAACGCAAGGATACGGACACCGTGGTATATTAAGGGATATCAACTTGTTTAATTCACTATTGTCTTTAGTCACTCATGACATTGTTTGACCAATAATTTATATACCTCACTCTGTAGTCTGCTAATTTCCATTCACACCGTGGTATATTAAGGGATATTAACTTGTTTAATTCACTATTGTCTTTAGTCACTCATGACATTGTTTGACCAATAATCTACATATCTCACTCTGTAGTCTGGTAATTTCCATTCCACTAGTTTCCGTCCTCCCCTTTTACGTTGCACTTCAACCTTTTCCAATTCCTCTGCCATTCGTTAGTTCCCCATGTACTTTCAAACCATTCTCCTCAAATCTACTCTTTCTCAAATCACTTATTCGTATGTGGCTGTTAAATATGTCAAAAACGACAATTTCCTCAATTTCTAAAGAAAAATCATTGAGGGGAGCGCACCTGCGCACCCAAGGGTCCACGGCTGGCTATTGGGTTATTTAGTTTAAGGTTTCAGTAAGCTCTCACTCAATAGACTTCTTCTTCGTGCTGATATATATAACATAATTGCTCAAGTTCATCGCAGGTGAACCAGCTGAAATTGCTAATTTACTTACCTACGTAAAAACAACCGAAATATCTGTCTCTGCAATGCAATAATGTGTATCAATGTGACAATGATTTTTTGCAATATTCTATTTTATCATATTTTATGCACAGAAGGATGGATCCGCACAGAAAAATATATCTGAGCAGAAGGATATATCTGAACAGAGGGATGCATCTGAAGAGATGGATGCATCTGAACAAAAGCATGCATCTGAAGAGAAGGATGGATCTGAACAGAAGGATGGATATGAACAGAAGGATGGATCTGAACAGAAGGATGGACCTGAACAGAAGGATGGATCTGAGCAAAGGGATGCATCTGAACAGAAGGATGGATCTGAATAGAAGCATGCATCTGAACAGAAGGATGGATCTGAACAGAAGGATGGATTTGAGGAGAGGGATGGATCTGAACAGAAGGATGGATCTGAATAGAAGGATGGATCTGAAGAGAAGGATGCATCTGAACAGAAGGATGGATCTGAACAGAAGGATGGATCTGAGCAGAGGGATGCATCTGAAGAGATGGATGAATCTGAACAAAAGCATGCATCTGAAGAGAAGGATGGATCTGAACAGAAGGATATATCTGAACAGAGGGATGCATCTGAAGAGATGGATGCATCTGAACAAAAGGATGGATCTGAAGAGAAGGATGGATCTGAAGAGAGAGATGGATCCGAAGAGAAGGATGGATCTGAACAGAAGGATGGATCTGAGCAAAGGGATGGATCTGAACAGAAGGATGGATCTGAATAGAAGCATGCATCTGAACAGAAGGATGGATCTGAGCAGAGGGATGGGTCTGAACAGAAGGATGGATCTGAACAGAAGGATGGATCTGAATAGAAGGATGCATCTGAACAGAAGGATGGATCTGAACAGAAGGATGGATCTGAGCAGAGGGATGCATCTGAACAGAAAGATGGATCTGAACAGAAGGATGGATCTGAGCAGAGGGATGGGTCTGAACAGAAGGATGGATCTGAATAGAAGGATGCATCTGAAGAGAAGGATGCATCTGAACAGAAGGATGCATCTGAACAGAAGGATGCTTCTGAAGAGAAGGTTCTCGACGAGTGTTTCACTAGAGAAGTTTTCATGAGTTATTCGAAATTATCAAGCCCTCAATTCTTAGAAATGACTTTGAGTTTGTTATGAAATTTAGTATTTTTAGCTTATCATATTAACATTTTACTTAACATCTGATAATATAATGTTCCTCTTTGTATTCAGGTGATCTGAACATTTTTCATGTTTCTCATTTATGTTTTGTCATTTATGCTTCATTTATTACCAACTGCATTTAGATCGTTTGGAAACAAATCCCTAGTCAACAAACCCGGGGCTGATACACCGTATTAAGGTGGCTCCAATAGCTGAGTGTTTTTTATGGTAGATATTTGTCACGTTTTGAGAATATTTAGCCGAGTGTTTGTTGACACATCAGTTAATTCTTTCTGTTTGTGCATACGTACTGGGATCAAGGGTTTCGTATTAAGGCTGATTTACACGCTACGATTTGTCTGGCCGATTTAGGGACGATTTAGTCACGTGACCAACCCAACATTAATCTACGTGTAATTAGCCTCCACGACACGCTCGACGATTTTGAGCACAAAACACTGGTTGGGATTTTATCTTCTTTAAAAACAATAGGAGAAGCTGAATAGGAAACCTTACTTGAGAATGGGAAATAAGCAGTCACCTAGATTCTGGGGGCTGCATTCATCTGGATGGTATTATAGCATTGCATGAGAAACTGCATAGTCATTCCGCTGTTTCTTATTTGCTCCAAGTCAGCGTTCCTGACATGCACAACTTAGCCATTTTGAAGCTACATCGGAAAGCGAAACGAGGCTGAACTGGTGCCTCTTTTCAAATCTTCAAGAATTTATGACTCACGTGCATCTTCACACGAAAGTGTTGTTCAGATTACAGATATTGGACGTCGGATAACGGATACTTAGAATTTGGAAAATCACGTTATTCGCCAAATTCAGATGACAGTTTCGTAGACATGGAAACAGAGCCTTAAGAAGGGACATTTTTCGAAGAATGGCGGATTGCAGATTTACATGAAAATCGAACGTCGGATACACGGAAACACTACACTGCTAACATAAGTTCGTTTTCTTCTTCCATCTTTCAATTTTTACAAACGAAATCCTGGTCATCGGACATGTTCTATAACAAATATCATAAGCCACTTTAAAAAGGAAGGATTTGTTTATATTTGTAGAAATGAAACTTAAAAGAAAGTTTTCAAAAGGAGATAAGATAATATATGGTTATGTATTGCCACGAAGCTGACGAGAAACTCCTCGTGAAACTCCTCGTGAAACTCCTGAGGCTAAAATCAAAATAACAGGGATATCATCAGAGAGGTTAAAATTGATCTTGTTTTCATAATTTCCCTTTTACAGGAGTGTGAATTACTGTAAGGTCAGATTTCTCGCGACATTGTTCAAACTTAAGTTTATTTACGGTTGCGAAACAGAAGGTGAGCGAGCGAGACATTTGAGCAAGAACGATAGTCATGATCAAATGGCAGGCCCACGTGACTAACTGACGACAAGATTTTCTACCCGCCAAACTTGCTGAATAGGCCGCAGAAGATGGAAGTTAGCAGGACCAAAGTTCATGGAGGAACCTACTAAGGCCTTGGTCGGACGAAGTCTTTGCGTAGAAACATGCAGTGACTGCATTATTACACTCACATGGGCTCTCTGAGGACTGAAGGAAGAGGGGAACTTTAGAAAGACGTGTCGGAGAACTGTAGAAAAATGCAAATAAGTAGGATGGACAGTGGTGGTTTTAGGGGGAGGCCGACAGGGCCATGGCCCGAGACCCCACACCTGTAGGGGCCCCCACGTCTCAATGCTAAGAAAAAAGGATGTGTCTGACTGCCCATATTAGCCTCATGAAATTAAGTGAAAACTCGAAACTGTATCCACTGGAAGGAATTAAATGTCTCAGGAACTTCCGCAGTACGATCGTGTCTGAACTTCCTTGCAATGCATGACGTCATAGGGACGTCAATTTCCAAAAACAATTCATTGATTTGTATACATCTCACTGCTTAACATGCACAAGAGGTTCGAAAGACCATTGCACAAGACATTGAAATCAGAAAATATGAGGCGAGACAGGCCTTACTAAAGCCTTGAAACACTCTCTGTTGCATAGCTACAGTAACTTTTGCCCGCTCACCCACTAAAAAGGAATTGCAAAAATTGGAAAGCTGCTGGATGGAGTTCCTTAGAGGCATGGTAAGGGTTGGCCGGAGAAACAAAGATCATGTAGCTGTCTCAGGAGAACAGAACTTTAGCCTCAAATACAGCAACAGCGGCATTTGACAATACCTATGAGGTATTATGTACTCTCTCATTCGACACGTTTCCTGCTCCAGCAACCCTACCCTGACAAGGAAGGTGCTCTTTGCAAGACTGTACTATAGAAGTGAGAACTGAAAATCCTGAAAAGAGAACTGAAAATCCAGTTCTTTATATCTGCAGTCGAGAGTGTTTTGTTGTACGGGGCAGATAGCTGGACCCTTACAAGTGCCATGAATAGTTGGTTTGATGGTACTTACACCCAAATACTGAGAGCAGTCCTTGCTTTTACTAGGAGAGATAGGAAAACAAACAAAGAGCTATATGGAGAACTGCCAAAGATAACATCAGTGCTAAAGGCTAGAAGGTTGAAATTCATTGGACACGTGTGGAGGAGAAAGGAGGAATTGGTGGGTCAAATGCTCCTGTGAGAACCGAAGCAATGAGCAAGAAAAAGGGGAAGACAAGCAACAACCTATGTGGACCAGCTAAGAAGAGACACCGGTTTGCGCATAGAAGAGCTGGAGAAGATCATAAACAATCGTGGTCAATGGTGCCCGAGCGAGCTCGAAACAAGTCACTATAGAGATCCATGGGTAAGCATTTCCAGTCTCCTTAAATGTATCCCAAGATCAGGCCAACCGAGCCACGCAGCCAAGAATAGAATTCGTGAAACTCATTCTCAACTAGGATTTTTAAACTCCATAGTGATAAAAGGAGGGTGGAGGCAAAAACATGTCCCCAAAAATAATGATGCTGATGAGGACGAGGAGGCAGGTTACAGCTTTGTGTACTGTAATGAACAAATACGGAAAATTGTTGGAGCACAAAATGTTCATAGCAATGTCAATGCCCCATACTTGAAATATATTGCCCATCTATGTAGAGCGGAAAACAATCCATATAGAAAGAAAATGATGTTTGCCAAAGCAACAAAACCACATTACGGAGATCAATGGGTCAAAATTACAAAGATACTTGGAGTGGACATAAATCAAGCAAAAGCGTGCAACATAATCAAAGAAGAAGTTCGCCGAGTTAGTGCGGGAACGCACAGTACATCGATGCAGGATCTCGCAAGAACAGGAGGTCTATTGACGAAGGGTACTGCAAGGAGCAAGTAAGTAAGCCGTTTAATCATAGACGTACTAACCAGGGGAGGCCGCCGCTCCTAAATGGGATAAACAATTGTTTTTCGAGGATTCACAAAACTTTTCAGATAGCAGGCAAACGAGGAAACTATCAATAATAAAATTTTCTTTGGTTACAGATGTATAATAGCAAAGGAATCAAATGGTAAGAATAAATTTTTAGAGGCTCTGATTAGAAGTCGCTAATCGAACACCTTCTGGCTACCTTCTGATAATGCCATGTTGGGCATACCCAGCTCATAGGTGGGAACTGAGTCAGCTCCCCTACCGAAAAAGCTAACCCTTGCGCTTATGTAATAGGTGCCATCACAAAATAGTTGATACCGCTATTCTGTAGTCATTTTTTGATATTTGAGACACTATTTTCTTCTTCTGCTACAGCCTCACGCCCACCACCCACCCATCTGGCCTAGCCACTGATAGGCAACTTCTGATAAGGAGCTCATTTCTTCGTTTTCATGAATATCTATTATTTTTTAGCTCCTGACTGAGGAGCGTAAGCAGAAAAAAACTGGAAAATGATTTTGAAAATGACTTAAGTATTCACGCATTTTCTCATGTGCTGGGGATGACCTCAGCTATTTTTTAAAATCCCGCATATTGAACATTCATAGTGATGCAATTGACGTAACACGTTAAGTTACACAATTTACTCAAGTCGCACCTGCGTAGCTGTTGAAGGATGCGGGAGAAATGCTCTTGATTTGAATTCGAAAACAAAAAGAGACCGAAAAGAGTCTGAGGAGTGAACAGAAAACGGGTTATTATGACCAAGGAATCACCCTTGTATCTGATGGCTCACAAGATCTGATGGTATATGCAGCGCGATGATCATGGCAGTCACCCAAGATTACTGATGAGCGACAGAACTGCAAGCTATCTGGTTTTTACGATCGAAAATGTTTAAATTGGACAAAATATTTCTTAATCCTACGTAGAGAAGAAGTGGTTATACTGTTATTTTGGAATCGTTATGGGAAATTCCTTAGAAAAAAGTGCTAGTGGGAATGCGTTCTTGAGTCAAGTGGAGTGTAATGAGCCCTTTACAACTGCAGATCGGCAACTATTTTCTGGAAACATCGATGAAGCATGGGAGGAATATGTTCGTGTATACAAATCGGATAGGAATCAAAAGCCTGAAAGCTTGGTCAATTTAATGATCGGTTTATGGCGTGAATGTTATTCGAGGTTAACGTATCATAACGAAGATGAACTTGGTCCTGTTCGGGCCGTGGATGTTTTTTCATGTAAGAAATGTTACGGTTTATTATACGAACCGTGCACGTTATCATGTGGCCATACTCTGTGTCGAAAATGCATTGGAAAGCCAGACAGTTTTGTGATATGTTTTGTATGTAAAGAACCGTCGCAGTTAGAAAATTGGCCGACGAAACTTAACGTGACGTTAGCTTCGGTGATAGGAAAATGGTTTCCTTCAGAAACAGACGCAGCTCGCCTACGACTTCACGGAAACACATACTTTTGCAAGAAGAATTATAAAAAAGCGATAGAAAAATATACAGAAGGGTTAAGGAGAAGTAAGTATGTCATTTATAGTAACTCGTTAATGTATTTTTAAACTTGGCAGAGTCATAATGAGGGATTTCCCTGCGTTTCCCTTACCCCGTGCAATAGTTGTTGGTGTCACATGGGAAGTTTTTTTGTGGCGTAGTGTTCAATCGCTATTACAAAATCTTCAAGCCGTTTGTTATGAAAAGATTGCCCTCAAGCATGAAATTGTGGAGCGATCTCTTACGTTGCTGTCTTTCGAGGTATTAGCTAAGCTTTAGAGACGAGTTAGAACCGGAATTGTGGACGGAGTCTGTGACTATCGCTATTTTGGTGATAAATTTTTAGTTGATGATTACATCCGCTATTTTTTAGCGGTTTTTTTCCTCATGCGTAAGATTCAGGCTGTGCAATAAACTCTCGTAATAACAACGATGACTTTTTCCTAGTTTCTGGGCCATGCAGATCAAAACCACTCAGAAAGTTATCAAAATGCCGATGTTTCTAGAATCTTTACCTGCACTTGGCCCTTTTATTTGTACCTAGCACACAACAGGTTAACAAAATTTCAAGGCAATATTATATTTGTAAACATCTGGCAATGATCTGATTTAGTCACCTTTCAGATACAATGCTTTCATTTGACACGCAGCCATGGATATATGTTAATTTTTTAAAGCAGGAGCTGAAGTAACAAAAGCCAAGTCGTATCCGATTGACACGTTGACCTTCACACTTGTGTAACAGTAATCTAACTTGAAACACAGCTATTATTAAACGTGTAATGTACTGCAGTAGGTCAGTAACTACACCAAGAAAAGTGTTCAGACGTATAGATGAGCATAACCATTTGCACGGAAGATTTTCGTGCGCATCTTAAGAGTGCCCCTCGTTATTTTCCTCAAAATTCAGTCATGACTTACTAATCAGTACACAAAATTCAGTATTTTAGAACCTGAAATTTACTTCTATATCTTCTCCTATGATTTCATGAACAATAGTACGATATTTAACAAAATTGCTCATAGCAAGATGTAAGGAGATCTACTACGTACGACTAATATATCTAGTCGGATTATTAAGTTTTCACTTGATAGTTGATACAATGGATTTACCACCCTGCTCCAAAATGATATCCTATAGTTGGGTATCATTTTAATTCCTTTGTCCTAAAACTGCGTTTGTGAACTGATTAAGGCAATAGTATGTTATCTATAGTTAGGATGGTATATTTTGTAGATACTTTTTAAGTTACCAACCCTGTAAGATGCCTAGAATGGTAGTGTTAAGACAGATTATGGTATCTTAGGGAAAGGGTATCCGTGGCATGATTTAGCCTTCAGCTAGCATAGCCTAGCAAAATGCCGCTTTGGGATCGTCGTCTTCAAACGTGGGATTATTCACGCCAAAATTTTGTGATACCTGGACTGTCAGTTACTCCACCCCTCTCCTACAGTGAAATAGTTGCCTTTCTCATACCCTATTATCTAAATTGGGTTCTTAGAAAAGTACAGCCATCAAGTAAGGTCGATTTTAAGCTATTAATAAAGCATACAACAAAGGATGCCTGCCGTTGCTGCAGAATGCTCAAGGATTGCTTATTTAAAACACAAAGAGTTGTTAATGAAACAGTTAAGAGTTAATGAGGGGCACTATGTTAATGTGACCAGCAGAAATTTTGTCAGATTTGCATTGATTGTACAGCACAAGAAGGGTTGCACTTGCTCACACCATAGTTTCGTGTCATGTGTTCCCAGTATTCTTGAAGGTACCTCCGACGTTGCTGTACCACCACGTTTATTCTGCACCCTTCAGCTACAAAACTTACTTAAGCCAGAAGGGGACTTCAATGATCGCCGTTTGAAGACCCTCATACATAAAACAACCTCTTCCAGACGTTGTTTACCATAATATCGTCATTGATAATGTTATGAGAATGATCTTAAGTGTTTGTCACAGTGTATGATAGCAAAGGGATGTCCAGGTACACTCTGCTTAGGCCATAAGCATGTCATTTTCCCCAGTGTCAAATGCTGTCAGACTGAAATTTGGTTATGGGCCAATTTGTGATCTTCAGTAAACAAGACGGATGCATGGACATCTGGAGGGAGCCTTGCTGCATTTTGGGATGTTGAACATAAAGGGGAGGGGGGTCTTAAGTGATCTTTTCGTAAATCTCCTTTGTATATATTGGCATTTGAAGGCGGGGCATGTTATCAGTACACACTCTTGTATAGCATTGTAGTTTTGTCATGGTGTCTGTTTGACCATTCTGGTTGTGACACTTGAGGAAGGAGTCTCTGTATTCTTGAAGCCAACATGTTAGTTCAAAAACTCAAAGAAGTGGTCATGAACAGCTACCCACTTTCTCCTCCTTGACAAAGCAAGGTCAACATCAGTATTTTCAGCAGTTTTGTGGTTCAGTCAACCTGTCCATTTTTTGTAGTGGTTGTGAGTACAGGTCATCACTTGTGAAGACTGGTATTAAATGTTTACTCTAACTATCTTGTGAATTTATCTTCATAGACCCAGTGGATCACCTCCTATTAGGCAACAGATCTAATGTGTATGCATTGACTGGAGAACTGGAGAAAGCACTAGAAGATGCAGATAAGGCATGTGAACTAAGACCAAAATGGGCCAAGGTATGTCAAAAATTCAGTCTATTGCAAACCCAGGAAACTCTTGAGGTGGAAGCCAAGAATGAAAGTCCCAGGGTACATTTATAGGTGGGGTTTTAGCCTCCTACCTAACAACTGACAATTAGTGTTCAAGCTGTTTTCCTGTTAATCGTGGCATCCTACCATCTGGAAGTTGTTCAGAACTGGGGAATTTGACCTTTTTATTGTCTGTGACTGGGCGGAAGGGCTTTACCCTTAAATATGTTTCAGAAAGCTATGTTTGATGTTCTGATGCCCTGCTCTTAAAAATGAAAATTTGTTTGCTTGATATTTTAAAGGTATTTCAACTTAAAAGATAACTGTGATTTTGTGTGTGCCACAATCTCCTGGGTTTTTTCATGTCCATTTCTTGATTTTTTGGACTGATTAAAGCAAGCTGTTTTGTAAGCTTTTAGATGAGTGGTAATTGGCATATACACCCTAGAAAGAAATTATTTGTGGGAAAACAAGACTTTGCCATTTAGGGGCTTTACTCAGTTTCTCCCAAAATCTCTAACAGTAAAGAGCAAATTGCTCCCTGTTTTGATATCAGTGTATGGTAAGATTTCAAGGCTGTGGGGTTTTGTTGATAAACAAGCCAAAACAGTACGAAAGAAGCAAACAAGCGGTCAATTGCATAGCAGCTGTTCAGGGAACAATACTCACATGGTCAGATGAGTATCAGTGTAGAGTAACATGAACTTTAAAGTACATATTGCCTTTGGTTTCCAAATTTCAGTTGTGTCTACACGTAGAGTTGGCTGTGCAACAAATAAACAACAGCAAAAACACTATGCACAAACCATGATGATAACAATTATGATGATAACAAAAAATGTACAAAAATTGTAAATTTTATGTTTAAGTCTCAAGATGTAGAAGTTGCTGCACTAGACAACAAACTTGAGCCTTACACAAACTGAAAAAGTGGCAAGAGAAGATCCATGTTGATAGCTAACTTGAAGTATATGGGACAGGTTCTGCAAATAGGTTTTGTAGTTGAGTCTATAATTTCTACATGTATTAATTCTCTTATTACTTTTTAATATTCATATGATGTAAATAATTGAATGTCCTGCTGTTCTTTGATTCAAGATTTGTATTGATTCTTTTTTTCTCACAGGCCCATTACAGGCGTGCAGTTGCATTAGTAGCATTGAATGAGTTTGCAGGAGCAAGTGCGGAATTTCTTAAGTGCATCTTGTTGGATTCATCAAACATCTCAGTGAGAAAATGCCTGGAAAAGGTAAGAGTGGAGATTTACATAACTAACCCCGTATCTCTAACATGTTATTCATGACATCCACTTCTTCTTGCTGCTCTGTCTCTTCTTCCACCTCCTTGTACTCATGAGTATTGATTTTAGGTCATTCAAGGGTCATAATTACAATTACAACAACCCTCAGCATCAAACATCATCACCATAATTGTTCTTGATTTATCACCATCGTATTCATAATCACTGTTAGTGTTGTCATGGTCATTGTTTGGTATACCCCTTGTCTATAATCATAAATGAGCTCATGTTTTTCTTCTTCCTTCTCTTCTCTTCTCCTTTTCTTCCCCATCTTCTTCCTTCCCTTCTTCCTCTTCTTATTTCCATTCTTTCTCTTCTTCCTTCCCTTCTTCCACTTCCCCCCTTCTTCCTCTTCTTCCCTTCCCTTCCCTCTCTTTTCCTCTCCTTCCTCTTCTCCCCTTCCTCCTCTTCTCCCCTTCTTCCTCTTCTCCCCTTCTTCCTCTTCTCCCCTTCTTCCTCTTCTCCCCTTCTTCCTCTTCTCCCCTTCTTCCTCATCTTCCCTTCTTCCTCTTCTCCCCTTCTTCCTCTTCTTCCCTTCTTCCCCTCTTTCCTTCTTCCCCTTCTTCCTCTTCTTCCTTCCCTTCTTCCTCTTCTTTATTCCCTTCTTCCTCTTCTTTATTCCCTCATTCCTCTTTTTTATTCCCTTCTTCCTCCCCCTCTTCTTTCCCTTTCTCTTCCGTTTAACTTTCCTTCTTTTTTCCTTTCTTCTGCTTCTTCTTCATCTGGCCCCCTTTCTTTTTCTTTCTCTTCCTCTTGTCCGCTTCCTTCTTCTTTCTCTTCCTCTTATCCCATTCCTTCTTCTTTCTCTTCCTCTTGCCCCCTTCCTTCTAATTTCTCTTCCATCCCCTTCCTTCTAATTTCTCTTCCATCCCCTTCCTTCTAATTTCTCTTCCATCCCCTTCCATTCTGAGTTTTCAGCCCTTCTCCTTTGATGTCTTCTTAAACCACAGCAAACTAGGTGTTTTCCTGTTTCCATTGCTTCATCTGCTTGAAAGTAACAGTGAAACTTGATTTTCTGCTCTGTCCTATTCTAGTCATTGCACAATCTACTGGTCCAAGCATCAGTCGGAAAAACTCACCAGTCAGATAACAAACATCAAGAAATACACTCCAGCCTTTCAGGACTGAAGTTGCGACATGGTGACACTGACATGGAGCCAAATGAAAGCAGTATGGAGCAGACGTCAATGGAAGTGGATCCAAGTATAGCTGCGAACAGTAATAATAGCAGTACTTCACCAACAAAAGAAATAGACGAGAAAGAGGATCCAGAGACACTTCCTGAAGCAGATAACCCTTTACGCTCGATAGTAGATAGCTTTTCAAGCTTGCCTCTTGAGGTTGGAAAAGCACAAGCCGTAACTGGTAAGTTATTGAGTCATTTTAGTAAATGGTATTTTGTGTGACTGTTAGCAAAGTATCTCGAATTAAACATAAGCACGATAGTCATCTCGAGATGTAGGTCTGTCGTACGCACTCAGGTAAAACATTGACGAAGGGTCATGCATTAATGATATCCGGGAAGTAGCCACTGTGTTTTTTAGGAAAATCTATCCTTCTTTCTCAAGCAGGTCAAATTTTGTCCCGAAGAGAAAGAAGTTGGTGATAGTCTTATTTCTTGAACTTTCGTCTCGTTTTATCTTTGTCAAATTCTCATCTTTGATAAATTTAACATTCCAAGGCTAAGAAATATGCTAGAAAATTGTTTTATTTTGATATGAAGTTTCCCTTCCTGATTTAGAAGCAAGTCGAAATTATTCTGTTTACAGTTACGTATGGAGCGATTTGTTCCATCTACAAAGTTTAAAAAGTAGCTTGATTTCCTATTTTTTGTGACTGGGGTGTACTTATATCGTATATCCTGAGATATATGCCTGGAAGTCCACGTTCGGCTCTTTCTCCAAATGTTTGCTTACTATGGAGAACATGGCACGAACTAGAAATAAGGGTGTTAAAGGAAAGAGCCCTTTTCTATCTCAGAGACCAAGAATGTAATTCCAAAGTGTATACTCAGGGCTGGAACTTGCCAAGTCATGAATTCAGACTACCATAGATCGACCGTCATCTCTTGATGTGACGATGCGCAACAGATGTATTTATTCGTTTTTAGCACCCCCCCCCCCCCCAATATGGGTGTATCAACAATATTTTTGGAACGGTTTATCATATCAAGAAGAAGCCTCAGGGGGCATAAGGAGT